>JAHNEJ010002868.1:0-126144 GCA_022559845.1 Amorphophallus konjac | reverse complement strand
TGCTTATCCTTTGATCAATCCTATAAGGGGTTGATCCCCTTATCTTTTTCTCTTCTTCGGCCGCCCATCTCTCTCTCCCTGCGTTCTTCTTCTCCTTCTTCTTCTGTGTTTTCTTCTTGCAGGTGCTGCATGCTGCTGGCTGAAGGAGAAGCCCATGCTCTCTCTCTCTCTCCCTACGGCAGAGCTTCCTCCCCCTTTAGCATTTAAGCCAAAGCACAGGCCACCTTCTTCCTTTTCTTTTATTTTTCATTCCCTTCGTTTCTATTTTCTTCATATGCATGCATGCACATCTCCCTTCATTTTTTTTTATTATTCTCAACCACGTTGAGGCTCTCCCATAAGTGCATCTCATGCACTCTTTCCCTTTAATTTTAATTCACATTGTTCATGTATTCATCATACATCTCCCATCCCTTTTGCATAGGGATTTAAGGGCAATCCCCTTAAGGTGTGTATTGTCCATCTTTTTCATGCTCATATATTTTTATTGAATTGATGCTACACACACATTATTTCTAATTCCTTTTATTATTGTTGTGTGTCTTTTTGCAAGGGTAACCAAGTGAAGAACTCTCTTCATCGGCCGGCCGATTTGAAGAGAAAGGAAGCACCTACAATCAACCGCGTTTCAAGAGGTATTTTGCGATCATCTCCCCATATCAATCTCCTCTTTGAGACCCTCGTGTCTCTGGCGATCACATCTTTTCTCCATTAGCACCTCGTGCTATTTTTATTACTTTCAATGCATATATCTATTGCTTTTTATATTTTTAAGTGTGGATTTTAAAAGAATCTACAAATTGGCGATCACGGTGGAACTTCTTGTGTTCTTTGTTTATTACCCTTTCCCCCTAGGCACCCGCGCGTGCCATCTCCCCTATTTGCACCCTCGGTGCGTCTCCCTTTTGTGCCCCTCGGGCACCCTCCATTGGTTTTACACCCTCCCCTAAGTGATTGGTCAGTTTGTTGATTGTTTCTTTAAAATTTCCACTTATTCCAAATCTTTGATGAGCATGATGTTATCATATCCATATTGTTGATTGCCTGCTGTGACTGTGGGTGTTTGTTGCTTCTGGCCGGGGAAGCTTTTCTGGAGGAGTGAATTAACGCCTCTGTCAGAGGCGCGTTTTAATTTCACGCCCTGACCCAGGGCGTCTTATTCATATTTTACGCCCTCTGACAGGGCGTTTTCCAGCACATTTCCGGGTGTTCTTGATTTATATTGCTGCCTGTGAATTCACGCCCTTCTCCAGGGCATCTTTTACTTGATTTTACGCCCTGTGAATTCACGCCCTTCTCCAGGGCGTCTTTTACTTGATTTACGCCCTCTGACAGGGCGTTTTCCAGCACACTTCCGGGTGTTCTTGATTTATATTGCTGCCTGTGAATTCACGCCCTTCTCCAGGGCGTCTTTTACTTGATTTTACGCCCTGTGAATTCACGCCCTTCTCCAGGGCGTCTTTTACTTGATTTACGCCCTCTGACAGGGCGTTTTCCAGCACACTTCCGGGTGTTCTTGATTTATATTGCTGCCTGTGAATTCATGCCCTTCTCCAGGGCGTCTTTTACTTGATTTTACGCCCTGTGAATTCACGCCCTGCTCCAGGGCATCCTTTACTTGATTAGCGCCCCATATCAGGGCGTGTCTTTTGATTTGACGCCCGCTGGAAAGGGCGTCCTTTTATTGGTAACGCCTCACTCTAAGGCGTGTCTCACCCTGCCCTGGGCCCCTCACTTTGATTCACGACAGTCACACCGTCGTGTCGTTTTTTAGTAGCGCCCCCTCCCAGGGCGTGTTTTTACTATGGGTTTACAGAGCTCTCCCGGCTGTGATTTTTCATCATGATTCATGCTTATCTTTATTGATTGATCATTTGCTGTGATTAGCTTGATTTCCCCTGTTGCATTCATCCTTCATATTTGCATTTTGGTTTGGGAGCCCCCCTCCTCTTCATTAGGATCCACACACTCTCTTGGAATCGGGACGACCCTCCATTGAGCATTCCGTCTCTTTGGACTGGAAATCCCTTTTCCAAGCCTCCGTAAGTCCCCGCACCCGTGGATTCCCTCACGGACACCGGGCAGGTTGTACCCTTTTGAAGTCCCGAATTAGTTGGCCCACACGTGGTGAGAGAGGGTTCCTAGTTGACATTGGAGTTCAAACCATATTGAAACTAGGATTCCCCCCTTGTGTGAATCATTCCAAACTTTGCTAAAATTCATTAATTCACCAAGGTTCAAACATAAAAAATCAAGGTAACCATTCCAACTTGTGTGTTTCTTTGCAAATTATTTGCACATTATTTGGATTGCATAATGGCTTACCATGATAAGAAAAACAACATGTTTAATTCAATTCATGAGGGTGATCAACCTAGCACTTCTTACACTCCTCAAATTCAACATGTTCATGAAAATCCTCACCATTCTTTCAAGGGACCACGTCCCCATTCTTATGGTCATACCCTACCCATGGGCAATGTCCATCCTCATGGTCCCCCTACTCAAGTTCGAGCCACTATTCCTACGGGACCGTCTCGTCCTAATGATGGGAAAGTCGCTCAAATCTTGCATGCATTAGATCATCTTACCCCTCAACAGATCCAAGCCCTTAAGGCTGCCGTTGAGGGTACATCTCATGCATCTCTCCCTCCTTCCAATTCTATACGGGTGGCCCATCACCCACCTCCGTCCAATTCTATTCGGGTGGCCCATCACCCATCTCCCTCCAATTCTACACGGGTGGCCCATCACCCCCCTCCTCCTTCCAATCCTGATCGGGTAGCCCATTACCCATCTCCTCCTTTTCATCCTACTCGGGTGCCCCATCACCCGCCTCCTTCTATTCCTCCTCCCTCACGGCCCCAAGGCCCATTTATTCATTACAATCCGGCCCATCCGGGTTCTTCTACGGGTCGGCCCATTAATCCACCTCCACGGCCTTTTTATATGGCCCCTCCTCCTTCAAGGCCCTGCCAACCTTCTGTTGTTCAAGCCACACCCCTCCAACAATCTCTGCTTGATAAGATTGCTTTGATGGAGGAACAAATAAAGAGAGTCACGGCTCCTCCTACTCCAGTCAATCCTCTCCATGCCGCTTTGGATGAGATTACAAAGATGGAGAGAGAATGGAAAGATAGGATGGACGACTACGGCGTTGATATTCCAAACGAGCAAGAACCGGCAATTGAAGAATACGAGCCGATATATGATGATGAAGCTATGCAGGCACCCCTTCCGAGTTTCCTTAATTTCCCACTCCCTCCATTATCATTTGATGAACCTCCTGCTCAGGATGAAACCATCCCTGATCCGACCCCTATTTATGAGACTAATTGGTGTTACGATGATGGGTCGATACTCCAATCACCCACGCCGGCGCATTTTGAGTCTACTCCCACTCCTAACACCGTTCGCCCTGTTCGGCGTTTTCTCCGCACCAAACCTCCCCCAATTAAACCTTCACCAATTAAACCCCCACCAATTACACCTCCACCCACTATGCCATCAACCTTCATAACACTAGCCTCCGTTGAGCCTTCCATTAAACCTCCACCAGTTATACCATTAACCTTCACAACACCAGCCTCCACCGAGCCTTCCATTAAACCTCCACCAGTTATACCATTAACCTTCACAACACTAGCTTCCACCGAGCCTTCCATTAAACCTCCACCAGCTATGCCGTTACCTTTCACAACACCGGCCTCCACTGAGCCTACCATTAAACCTTCCATAATTAACCTCCCATTACCACCGCTTCAACCCATTTTATCTTTAACACCCTTACCCATGGCTAATCCTGAGCAGGATCCACCACTTTTTGCACTCGAGCCAACCCCGACTGCTTCCGAGCAAAAGAAGAAACTCGACGTGTTTGAACCTCCGCCTCCATTCACCCATTTACCAACACTTTCCATTATACCTCCACCATCCACAAGGCCTTCCGCCTCCGCCTCACCTCCCTTTACTACTCGGAAGGGGAGCGCCACAATAAGTACTTGTACCGAAGATAAGCAAAAGCCGGGTAAGAAGAATTTGGCCACTACCGTGCTGTTCAAGATGCCAGAATTTATTTGTCGGATGCCAATTCGGGTTATTGTGCCGAGCACGATTGAAGAGGCTAAGCCGCTGCCCTTACTCAGAGGAGAATGCCGGGCGTTGATGTCGTCTAAGGGTCGGGCAGGGCACCCCTTGTTCCTACTTTCGAATTCCAAATTCATTATTCCTTACAAGGGGCGAATGCCCATTTTGCTCAACATTCCATATATACCACATTCAATGGGCAACACGATGCTTCCCGTTCCAACTCTCCAACTCCCTCACATTGTTGATCTTTGCCTTCCAAAGGGGTTGCCACTTATTAAAGCTCCTTTTATTGGGCCAATTGGCTATACATTTTCACTGCCGTGGAGGGGCAGTTATCTTGATACTAAGGGGCCTTCCACTCCTTTACCCACCTCCCATTCAACTTCATCCCTATTCTCATCCTTCGCTTCATGGGCCATTCCAAGGGTAAAGAGGAGGATCTCACCTTCTCACCCTTCACATTCTTCATCTTCTTCGAATTTCATGCATTTTTCATTCATTCATTCATTCCATTCTTTGCATTCATTACATCCATCATTTTGCATACGTTTGCACCTCCTGCTTCCCGGGTTTCCAAACCCGTATCTTCCCCGCCTTCCGGTACCTCCGGATATTCCGCATTTCTCATCCTGTTCATCTTCATCTTTTTGTCCACTCTCCCTGGGACATTACGTCCCTTTTCCTGCTATCTCCCTGGAACCTCCAGGAATTTTATCCCTCCTCTTTAGGCATCTCGCCCTTTCTGATTCTATTCCTCCGGAACCTCCGGACTTTCCCTTTGGGCACGACGCCCCTTTCCACCTTCTCCTTTCTGATTTCATTCCTCCGGAACCTCCGGATTTTTCTCTCCCTGGGCATCGCGCCCCTTTCCATCCTCTCCCTCCGGAACCTCCGGACCCTCCATCTTTCTTCCGATTCATCTTTTTGTTCTTCCAAGATATCACATCCTTCATTTTTTTCTTCCTTTTTCATCATCTTTTTCCATATTTCTTCCCAGGGCACCGCGCCCCTCGATATTTTATTCCTCCGGAGCCTCCGGATTCCTCCTATCATGATTCTCCTCCTCTGCCTCCGGACCCTCCGGATCCACCTCTTTCCATCTACCAATTTCTTCTTCTGATTCCTCCTAATTCTGGGTCTGACCCAACTTCTTCCACATCCACTGCCTTGGGCATCTGCCCTTTCTCCCATTGCTTTCGAGGCTTTAGTCCTCACTCCACCTCCTAATTTTTCGCTTCTTTTGTAGACTGTTCCATGTAATCAGGGTCTCTGCGCCTTAGTGAGGGAGCTCTAGCCCTCGCCTCTCTTCCTTTTCTCCTTATTTCGTCTGAGTCTGGTCTGGGCACCATTCCGTCTTGTTAAGCCACTTTCAATCCTTTGCTTCCAATCTTTTTTCTGCTAAAGAGGACAAATCCCATGATGATCACCTCTAGCAGCAGCTACTTCAACAAAGGTTGCAAGGTAACATGTTGGCATAAGTAAGCATTTTTATAATATCATCTCCCCATTTCTTCACGCATGATTTTCAAAAGAAAGTGCTTCTTAGCAGGATTAAGAGTGATGTTTTTAAACCTTTATCTTAAACTTTTGAATTCTCATTTTTAAAAAAGAGTCTTTAGACTTGCTTTCGCAGCACTTTGATTGATAAAGAACCCGCGCTGGGAATTCAACATTCTCTCCCTGCTTGTTAAGATCAACCCTTAGTTGGGCACCACACACACTTCACGGCGTCCTTAGCCGGCTCCTTGGTTAGACACCGTTGCTATCTTGGCCATGCCATGAGAATATCTGAAAGTCTTTTTCTCTTCTTTACTCGGCCGAGTGCAGGTGCAAGAGGTTGACGGATGAGATGACCAACCTTGGTAATCCCCGATA
This sequence comes from Amorphophallus konjac, assembly GCA_022559845.1. Taxonomy (NCBI): domain Eukaryota; kingdom Viridiplantae; phylum Streptophyta; class Magnoliopsida; order Alismatales; family Araceae; genus Amorphophallus; species Amorphophallus konjac. Next base: position 120,180 of record JAHNEJ010002868.1, on the reverse strand, counting down.
CGAGAGGAGTCTCAAATAGGGGCAGTCTTGACCCAAATTAAATAAGTTTTCATGATATACATTTCGCCAAAAGGGCAATTATGAAAATCAAGTCAAATTTTGATAAAAGCAAATCATGAATTATGGCATGTCAAGAGGGCAAAGTCCCCGCAGGGAAAACCCTGGTCGTATGCATGTCAAGGGTCTAAAAATCAAAGGCACAAAGTCCCGACACAACAGACTACCTCTTTGAGGGTTAACACCTTGGAAGGAATTCAAGTCCCGATATCTCCCATCCTGCACAAAGTTTATCCTCAATTATTCTTCTCTTCTCCCTCCAAGACCGAACGTTTCTCAGGTATGGCCTTGGTAGGGGCACCGTTGATCAAAGACGGTCGGTTATAGGATGCCACTTTCAATGCACGTCCAGCTTTGGGCAGTTTTTAGCGAAAAGGGAAGGAACAAGGACCCCTAGTCAGTGGTTTAAAACACCCTTTGATGCTGCATTAACTAAGTCTAAGCCAAAATCTCCACAAAAATTTGAATATTTCTAAAATCTCCACAAAAATTTGAATATTTCCAAAATCTCCATAAAAATTTGAATATTTCCAAAATCTCCATAAAAATTCATATAATTTTTCAAAACTCATAAAAATTTGCATATTCCAAAATCCAAAAATTGCATTGTATTTTCTGATGGTGTTTTGCAGGAACAGCTTTGCAGAGACCAAAAACACGGGATGGGTCCTCTCTCTACTTATTGCTATCAATCTATTGATTCTTCCCCGATATTTTCATAACATGCCACCCTGAGCATTTTGATTATCATCTCCCTATATCATTCTGATGTCATGATTATTCATCTCCAAATCTTTTTTTAATCAACTCCTGCTAATTTCATCTGATCACTCCGCCGATGGGCATTATATCAGATCTTGATCATTCATCTCCAAATCTTGATTAGCCAGATTGTCTCCTCATGATAAAACAACAAACAATGCTATGATTTGACTTATGCTATTCATGCCATATACATGTTATAATTGATGCTTTGATGATTGCTATGCTTAAATGCCTTATTCATTGCTTGTTATCTTTTATATCTTGACTAATGAATTTTTGAGCGCAGGATCAGAAGCTCTTGGTCCCGCCGGCTGGGCATCATCATCCAAGTCCCACGGTGCTTGCAGCTCATTTCTCAGTTCCCATGCCTATTGCTATCACCATCTCCCTGTATGCATTTTACTATATGTTACATATGTTACTAGATTATATCAAGGACCTTGTGGCTTTGGTAAAATCTGGGATTTGAGTTCCCCTTCATCAAAAACAATGACGATTCCAAAGGCATCTTAGTCATACGGATAGGCCGTTGAGCCGTCCAAGACTGGGGACGATGGTTCCCTTTTTACGAGTTGGTGCGTGGATAAACGGGCTTCGGCTTAGTATCAGCTCGCAGAATTGGTTTCTTGACCCAATCTGGGCAGTTTAACAATATTATCCTTGATTATATTATATTTTCATTTGTTATTTTTTCCCTTTAGCCCAGCATGCATTCATGTAGGACTTTGAAGCAATTGTTGAAAAATCATTTTGATAAGCTGATGTTGAGGGTTGAAGTTGATCTTAATCTTTCTCGATATGAGATTTTCCTTGCCGAATTGGATCCTCAGTTCGTTTTGTCGCTGTTTTGGGTGATTTTCTCGAAAGCTCCTTGTTTGGATTTTTATCATCTTATTTTTAATCTCCTTTCCTTTGATCCACCTTGGCTGCAGCACGTCCACTGGCTGGTAACCGCTCCCCAATGGTGAAACCTACAGGTTTGTGACCTGGGGTACTTCCACCGCGTTGGAAGTTGATCATTTATTTTATCTCCTTCGTGCACCGCGTGCACATCTCCCCTTTTATCCAAACATTGTTGATTTCCTGAATTTCCCGAGATTTGCTTCATCTCGTGCTTTTGATTTGATTCTCATCAAGTGATGTTGATTGCGTGTCTCATCACACCTTGGCATCTACTTTTCAGTTTGCTACGCTCCCTTGCAAAGCAGACGCCAAGGCGGGGCAGCTGTAGACACGCCAAAATTGACATTATTTTGAGTATATTTCATATCGCTCTGCGATGCCCCATTTGACCCTCAAATCAGCTTATTTGAGTGGTTTTCCCACTTTTCTTGAATTTCTCCTATTTTTCCCCATTTATCTCCTTTTTCCTATTTTTCTGAATTTTCTGAGCATTTATCTCTTTTTTTTTTGAATTCATGCCCTCATCAGGGGCGTGTTTTTGAAACACGACCTTGTCTAGGGCGTTTTCTCCCATTTTATCTATTTCTCCCCCATTTTATCTATTTTATGAATTTTCTAAATTCACGACCTGGGTAAGGGCATTTTTTCTTCAAAACATGACTTAACCTAGGGCGTTTCTTAAAGAAAGGACGACCTCTCCTCAGGGCGTTAATTCTTTTGGTTTGACCGATTTCCCCATTTGAGCTCTTGAAATTAACTCCCTTTCAAGGGACGCTTTTTTAAAAAAATGGCTTTGATTACGGCGTGTTTTATATTTTTCAAATATGAGGAGTTTTTTATTTCTAAAATTGGTTTTGAAAGAAACGCCCTTGTGCAGGGCGTGTTTTAAAGAAACGCCCTCCGGTAGGTCGTCCATTTTTGAATTGACGTCCTGACCAAGGGCGTGTTTCACTTTTGTGCCCCGGACGAACGCAGCCTTTCCCCCAAGAGTCCTACTTTGTTTGGTCATTACCTGTTCTTATCTTTCCCCAGTTGGGACTCTTGCCTTGCTTATCCTTTGATCAATCCTATAAGGGGTTGATCCCCTTATCTTTTTCTCTTCTTCGGCCGCCCATCTCTCTCTCCTTGCGTTCTTCTTCTCCTTCTTCTTCTGTGTTTTCTTCTTGCAGGTGCTGCATGCTGCTGGCTGAAGGAGAAGCACATGCTCTCTCTCTCTCCCTACGGCAGAGCTTCCTCCCCCTTTAGCATTTAAGCCAAAGCACATGCCACCTTCTTCCTTTTCTTTTATTTTTCATTCCCTTCGTTTCTATTTTCTTCATATGCATGCATGCACATCTCCCTTCATTTTTTTTTATTATTCTCAACCACGTTGAGGCTCTCCCATAAGTGCATCTCATGCACTCTTTCCCTTTAATTTTAATTCACATTGTTCATGCATTCATCATACATCTCCCATCCCTTTTGCATAGGGGTTTAAGGGCAATCCCCTTAAGGTGTGTATTGTCCATCTTTTTCATGCTCATATATTTTTATTGAATTGATGCTACACACACATTATTTCTAATTCCTTTTATTATTGTTGTGTGTCTTTTTGCAAGGGTAACCAAGTGAAGAACTCTCTTCATCGGCCGGCCGATTTGAAGAGAAAGGAAGCACCTACAATCAACCGCGTTTCAAGAGGTATTTTGCGATCATCTCCCCATATCAATCTCCTCTTTGAGACCCTCGTGTCTCTGGCGATCACATCTTTTCCCCATTAGCACCTCGTGCTATTTTTATTACTTTCAATGCATATATCTATTGCTTTTTATATTTTTAAGTGTGGATTTTAAAAGAATCTACAGACGGTTCTATCCGCGCGCTGTGGTTGCGGACGGTATCTTGACTCTGATATTCCCAGCTTAGCAATACTACTCTCGAATATTTTATATTTTAATCTTTCTTGGCATTTGTTTTAATGATTTCTTTTTGTTTTAGCCCAGCATGCATCATACGCATCCTTTTGAGCTTTCATGCCCCATGGTTTGCTTCAGAAATGTCCCGTCGGTAATGGTCAGCTATGTGTTTAAGAGGCTCGAGTAAGATGAACTAATTCCACTCTGAATTTGAAGGTTCTCTTTGGTCGGTTCGTTGGGGTCAGTTGACTGAAAGATCCCCGTCTGGAGCTTTAGCATCTTTTTCTTTTGTGGCCCCCTCATTGGACCGCGGGATTGTGTCCCCCATGAGGTTGGTCTTGTCGGTTGATTTCCTTTAGTTTAGTCCCTCCAGATTGGCGTCGTCTTTTGGTCAATTACTCCTGACGCTCGGTTCAAGGTTTTCCGAAAGATTCTCATCGCTTATTGGTAGGAACGGGTGTCGTCTACCTTAACGCCCGCTTTTCCGGTCCACTCCGCTACATTTCCGCTTCGTCTCCATGTTCCGTGTCACCTCCGCTTCACCTCCGCTCGCTCCCCTGCAAAGTGGACGTTAAGGAGGGGCATCTGTTGACACCTGTTTTATACCGATAAGTTGAGCCGTTTCTCTTACTTCCATTGATTGATGCCCTACGTTGTCCATTATCTGTTGGGCCATTCTTTGTGGCACATCCTGGGCTCATTTTGGGGGTGGCCTCCCTCCTTGGTAAAGGTCGTATCCATTTAGGGCTTATCGGACCCTGGCTTTGATTAAATGAACTGTTTTTTAATTATCCAGTACCCAAGATCATGAACGGTCCCACATAAGCCGTTCATGACTGGGGCGGTTGATACCAGACCGTTCATACATTTCGGCTAATTTCTGAGGATTTTCTGAATATTCACCGACAGAATTTTGTGCGGTGTGATCAGGACCGTTCAAGTTCATGGACGGGCCTATTCCAACCGCCTATATCTCAGAGTCCTACGCGCGCCCGTTTTCTCAGATAATTATCCAAATATTTGAATTATCACCGACAGGGTAAAACGGTCGTGTTTGTGCCGCCCTACACTCACACGGTCTCCATTCAACCGTTCATGTGTTCAGGGTCCCACGGCGGATGTTTCGGCCAGTTCGAGAGATAATTGGGATTATTTGCTGATTATTTGAATTTCCACCGACGGGTATGGACGGTTAGTTTATAACCGCCCACCTGGTTGAGAGGTCTATCGTAAGACCGTTCATCCCGTCGGTTGCTGAATTTTAACAGATTTTAATCCTTTTCTCCATGGTTTTATCCTTAACTTATTTTGGTGATTTCTCCGCGGATAATCAACCATTTTAGTTGCCGTTTCGACTGGATGAGAGATAATTGTATTATCTACGATTTATCTTCAATAATCTCATCCCGAAAATGGCTCTAAACCCTAGTTTCGGGGTTGGCTTTCTAGGCTCTATAAATAGACCCTAAAGGCCGGACGTCGAAAAGGGGGGGAGATTTTGATCGACGGCGAAGCTCTGCCGCATTTTTGAGCGACCTAGCACCAAGGAGGGAGGCTCTCTACGTCCACATGAGCCTCCGGTCAAGGGAGTAGCCCAGTCTTCGTAGTCTTTCGTTCCGTAGTTTTGCCGTGTTCTTTCATTGCATGCTTTGTTTCTCACCCACGTACCCCCCTCTTTCTCATTACCATGCACACAACCATCCCGTTTTTTGTCACCCTAGGGGTTTAAAACCCCCCAGGTATTCCCCTTTTCATTTGTTCATGCTTAATTCTTCTCGTTTGAATATATACTGCATTATTAAGGTCTGATTTGGGTGTCTCTTTCGCGTCTCTACGTTGTTTCGCAGGTCAGCATCTAATCAGCACGAGGCCCATCCCCTCTGGCCGGCCGGAGAGGGTGGAGGTCGAGCCCTTCTCAACTTGCTGAGTGAAGGTATTGAGCGGTTATCCTCCGGCCGTTCAACGGTACGCGCGGCTCAGAAACGACCGTCCTTCCCTGGAGCGCGGTCCCTAAAGTGCCGTCCATCTCACTGCAGCAGTTCCTCCCGCGTCCCTCGCAGCGCCCCAGGGCGGTCTATCGTAAGACCGCTCATCACAGAGCGGTTCTAACCGAGCCGTTCATTCCCCAGCGCAGCACTAAGGCGAGTGTCTCCCCATTTTCCAAGGTACGGCGTGCCTGTCGCGTACGGCATCTTGGTGGCGATCACGGTACTTTCATTCCCTATTTCCTCTTCTTTCTCTCATTTGTTTCATGCATTTGGCGCACTTTTGACCCCTTTAGTGAAAGGGGAGAGAGGAGAGAAATATATATCTACAACCGCGAATGGTTTTCTTCTCGCCCTCGCGCGAGGATTTCAATACCTCACAATAGACCTTTCATGCAATTAATTTCTTGACCATGAGGCCCTGAATCTCGGCGATTAATCAAGGGTGTTCCCTCGTATGGGGGATGTAAATGACGCCATGACCTTTATGGCGCGGCGGGTTTTGGTCCCGACACGAACCACACAATCGTCTGACGGAGTCAGATCGAGCGCACCATGGGCTCTTCGGAGCCTGAATAAATTGTCACTCCGGTGACTAGCACGCCCACGCACTTAATAAACCAACGATCGCGCCAAGATAACGAGCGATAAAAGTGCGTCCACACCTCCCCATGTGTCAGGCTTCCTCGAATACAACCGGTGTCGAGATTTGTGGCAGTGGGATCACCAGCCGCGGGATAGCCCCGATCCGCAGAAGATCGGCCAAGGATCTCGTGTCCGGCCCTAGGATCGTCTTCAGTCTTTTTGCCGCATGCAGGCGGAAGGATGAGCTCCACCTAGGGACGGCCTTACGACACCGAGGTGTACGCGCTCCGCGGGGCGTTGTTATTATCTAACCATGTGAAGAAGGGTTAGCCGCTTGCCAAGTGGAGTAAGTCGCTGAATTCTCAAAAAAGTCGAATGGATCCTCATGATTACCTCGCCCGCCGGTACTATGCTGCTCTCCGGCATCGTCTCTCCCCGGGCGGCAACTTCAGGCTCCGTCTCCCTGCGGGTCTCGGTCGTCGGCACCACCTTCCCTTCTTCCCGAATCTCGGCTTCGGGTACTACCGGCTCTCGCACCTCGACCTCTGGCGCTATCTCCCCCTCCTCCAGGGCTTCGACAGCTGGGATTGTGACCCCCACGACTCCTTTGGAGGCATGATCCTGCATGACCTCAAATAAATCAGCAAACCCCGAGGGAGGACTTAAGGACGAGAAAGGAGGAGGAAAGAGGAAGGCGTGTGCTTACAGCCACTACCACTTCTTCCCGGGGCGGGATCTCAGCTGTCGAGATGGAGGCACCCGAGCTTACTGCGGCCTCTCCCTGCCTCAAAGCCTCAACTAGGGACGCCAGTCTGTCCAAAGCCGCGGTGGTTGTCTCTTGCCTAGCAGTCTCTAAGCCCGGGGCGTGGATTTCTGTATCTGTTGACGGGACATGTCCCTATTGGAAGCCAAGAACAACAATATCAAGGAGGTTAGTTGACGGCCTCAAGAGAGAAACCTGAATTAATAGGTTCGCACTTACAAGGGCCTGCTCCACCAGTCTAAGAGAAACAAGTAGTACCGGGGCTTTCCAAGCCGGAACTTGAAAACTGGGCTCCCCGGGTACACCCTCAGTTGAAATTACTTCGTCAAAGGAGTAGCCGTAATCTACCCTTTCGCCCGACGAAGACCTAGTGTTAGTGGGCACCTCTCTCGCTGTCAAGGGAGCCCCCGCCTCAGCATCCGGGGTCGGCTCATCGTCGCGCCGGATAGGCAGCCGCGACTTCCCTGACCGCCACCGCTTCTTCTGGTATGTCTGCCCGAACCGAGATGTCTCGGGGTCCGCCTCCGGTTGAGGGGCTGCCGCTTCGGCTTCTGCCAAGTAGAGCAAGATCCAGGTTCAGTCAGGCCCGCAAAGCTTCAAGGGAGGGAGAAAATTAATCAAAGTGACTAGCAAAGGAAGTGATATACCTCCTTCAACTTCGGCGGCGGAAGTTGGGGCGAAGAAGGTCTCTCTGACAGATTCCACGGCCCCGTGGGTCACAGCTTCACCCACGCCTGGGATAGATACGGATGTGGGCCCCTCGACAGTGGCTAAAACAAAAATATATGTGTTACAAGAGGCGTCCATCTTAACATCTGAATAGACCTCGAAGAGCCTCGAGGATCGGAAAAGACCCAACCTGCAGGCCGACTCGGCTCAGTTCGAGCAGCTTCGAACTCCTCGAATGAAGAGATCAAAGGTGCCAGGGGAATAGTCGACGCAGCTTTGGCGGCCTCCATTTTTCGCCGCTTTGCCTCCCGCCGCCCGGCCGCCTTGGCAGCATCTACCGCCTTCTTCACAGGCGATTTCGCCCGGGACCTCTTCGCAGGCGGGGGCATGGGAGTCGTAGTCGGAGCCGCAGGCGTCGTCTCGAAATAAGCGGGTTTCCCTGCTTGCCGGAGGAGATTGCGATACGTCGCCATCTGGGTACTGTCGGGGTGGTCTGTTTAAGAAAATAGCAAGAAGAACGAAGGACCCGATCGGCATCCAGTACCCAAGGAATGTCAACATTGAAGAACACAAGTAAAAGAAGAAAACACTAAGTACCATGTGGGCCAGTGTACAGCCGCAGCGCTATCGGCCAGTAGTTAAGGGACGGCTCCTTGTCCCGGTGAGCCGCCTCTCGGACCAGCCAACATACATCTTCAATTTTCTGACAACGGTTGGCAAGGCGGCCAGGTCCGCATGCTTCTTGGCAGCCAAGTGGCAGAAGAGGTTGAAGTGGTCCATCCCCCACCCCTCGGCATAATAATAGGCGATATGGAGGCGCTTGCCCAAGATGGCCGTCGCCGAATCTTCAATCTTCAACCCATGCACTCGGAGGAGGACGTAGAGCCATGTGGTGTCCTTGTAATTTTCTGGTTTCCGTTCCTCCCTCCTCACAAAGGTGCGGTATGAACATATTGGGTCCCTCTCCGAACGCCAGCTCCTCGCGGGGGTGCCTTCTTCTTCCATGGGAAATGGATAGTTGGTCAACTCCAAGTGGTCACCCCCAACGCGGCAAAGGTCCCGCAGGGTCTTCTTAAAATTATCCTTCGCCACCGGAGGCAGCTTAGCCTACGGTGCCGACTTGGCCTCTCGAGCTCTCTTGCGTGCGATCATGTACGCAGCCACTTCCTATTCCTTGTCGTGCCTCAACCGGAGGAGGTGCTCCGGGTCAATATCAAGTACCGGCACTGGCTGTCGGCTCAGAAACTTCCTCTCTGCCCCATCCCAGCAGTCGGTCCGGCATTATCGGTAGAAGGCTGTCCGGGCATTCCACCACTTCACATACTCCGGGGTCACCCGCGAAATCCGACCCGGGGCTGGCACCCTGAAGGTGGCAGTGTCTGCCCGATGAAAGAAATCCCACCAGGTTCGAGCAGTCTCGACAGTGGGACTCCCCCGGAGACTTCGCACCGGCAGATCGAAGAGAGCACTATACGTCGGGATATGTCGATCATATCCAAAATTCTGACCGAAACGAAAGGGATAGTACGGCTCTAGCAACAGACTGTCCCCCTTTCGTAAAGCCAACACACTTGGACGAATGGATATCGCCTAGGCTCTGAGCTCCGGCTCCAATAACGGGCGAACCACGTTCTCCTGACTAATCGGGTGCACATACTTTTCCACCTTGTCGTCTCTGCATTCCCGGTTATTGTTTACCAACGGGCTTGAATGAGCGGCCAGGGTCCAAAAGTGAATAGTGCCGACAGTATCATAGGGCACCGTCTTCAGCCTGCCCCGGATGTCTTATAGACGCATAGACGTCGAGGTTGACTCCACGCTCGCAAACTCCAGCATCCGTGGGACCAACCCCCAACTGTGAATGGTGCGTGGGGCGAATTCCGGAAATAGAGAACAGACCCACACATTAAAAAAATGCAGTGGGCACACATATCGCGCTTGCCGCGGGAATTGGTGAGCGTTGACATCCCCGAGTGCCTTATATATCAGACACAGGGTAGCCGGGCACAGAGATAGCTTGATACCCCAGGCCATCTGGCAGGTCGGGTAGATCGCGTCCGAATGAATGACAGTCTCGTCTCCATACGGCATGGCGAACGAGCACAACCAGTAAGTCAAGAACACTGCACAATGCGTCAGCGGGTCGACCCCTGCCGAATTGGGTCTACTTCGGCGCCCTCGGGAAGAAATATTCACATCAGCCTTCGGCTTAGCATGCTTCTTGCCGGCGACGGCAGTGCCTATGTGCGGGAAGTCCTCATATTGTTTCAGACCATCATAGAAGTACTGCAGCCACAAGGTCATGCGGACTCTCTTCCGGTCTCCACGGGGGGGGGGGGGGGGGGGTTGCTTCCCGCCATGCGCCAATTGATATAGGTCCCGGTACGCCTTCATAAGATACCGATACAAATAGCCGAGGGAGTAGTAGCCGTCCCCGTTGGTCTCGTCCTTGATCAGATCCGGGAGGCAGACTTCTTCATAGGGCTCCGCGTCAATGGGCAAGCCGCTGAGTTGACTAAGACTCCACAAATCTAATGAAGTCTCGCCCTCTGCCGTATAGAAGGTGTTGGTCTCTACGTTGAACACTTCAATCATCCCGCAGCAGAGGCCCCTGGAAATGGGGTAGCCATACCGGGAGGCGTAGACACTGTGATAAACGCCGGCCCAGATAAGGATTGGGGCGTAGTTGAACAACACAAATTCTGTGAATTCCACGCCCCCCTTTCGGAAGCTATGCGCGTCCTTAAGCCTTAGCTCCCCGAACTAGCCCAGCGCCAGTTCATGCTAGAATCGGATGGCTAGGCAATCCAACAGAAAGGGTTCTTCTCTGTACCCCCACTTTAATAGAGCCAAGAATAGACCAAACCGAGGCTGCTCGCCCTGGACCCGCCCAGCAGCTAGGTCCCACCGAGCAAGGGTAAACTGAGGCGCCCGCACTAACTTATCCTCCGTCAGCAGCACGGCTTCCAGCCCCAAGACAGGTTTCCATTCTCGAGCCTCTCCCACTAGATACATTGGGATGCTCCTCGGGACACTATATAGCAAGCTGTCCCGGGACTGTAAAATCACCCGCTCGGCGTCCTTGATAACTCGGAAATTCTACCCCTCCCGGTCACTGAGATGCTTCAGAAAGCGGATGAGGTGCCTGTCCTTCGGGTAGCCTTTCCGATACTCCCCTACAGCCTGGTCAAAAGTCAGGCTACCCTCAACCCGAGTAAGCCGGCGAAAATTCATCGTATCAGTATCGGAGCCCGACGATCCGGTCAGCGCCGCTATCTCAACATGCTCCCTGTCCAATTCTTCCACATTAAGCCACGTAACCGTCGGCACCGGGGGTGGGGGATTACGCTCGGCACCAGAAGCAGCGGGAGCAGCAGAATCTCTTGGTGCAGCCATCTTTCTACAAGTTGCAAGATACCTCAAGTCAGAATAATACATAAACAAAGAAATAGAAAAGAAATTACGAAGGGGCTACGCTACAATTGAACTAAATAGAATGCCAATAATTCCTGACGAAATTTCGGCAGAGTTTCCCCTAGGCCGAGGGTGTAAGGGGAAAACACGGGTGCACGTCCACAAGGAGTGACGGCCCCAACAAAGTCACAGTGTGCCCAAGGGCGACACCGGAGATCCTCCGGTTGAAGAAGTCCTCCTCTCCTTTCGGCGGCACACCCCGTGCCTCCCTTCAGCGGCACACCCCGTGCCTCCCTTCAGCGGCACACCCCGTGCCTCGCTCCAGCGGCACACCCATGCCCACCTGCTCAGCTGCACACCCGTGCCCACCTACCCAGCGGCACACTTGTGCCTTTCTCCAGCGGCACACCCGTGCCCCCCGTCCCAGCAGCACACCCCGTGCCAATCTCCCAGCGGCACACCCCGTGCCCCCTGTCTCAGTGGCACACCCCGTGCCAACCTCCCAGCGGCACGCCCCGTGCCCCGTCAGCGGTACGCTCCGACGCACCATGACCTCCACCCCATGCCAAAGAGAGGAGGAAGAAGAGATGAAGAAAAAGAAGAAGAGACGAAGAAGAAGAGGAAGAGAAGAGGGAGAGGAAAAGGAAGATGAGAGCCTAGGGCTCCGTCCTCCCCCGAGCGAAAGGGGAACGAGAAGAAAAATGAAAAGAAGGGGAAGAGGAAAACGAAAGAAGAGGAGAAGGAGAAGGAAGAGAGAAGGGGAGGGGAGCCTCCCATGGCGGCCTCCTCACCCTGGAACACCGGCGACGGTGGCGGTAAGCAGCGGCGGTGGTCTCCGACGGTGAAGGGAAAGAGAGAGGAAGGGAGGCGGTGGCAGTCGAAGAGACAAGGAGAGAGACAGGGAGAGAATTCGAAAAGAAAGGGGGGGAGTTTCGAACTCCCCCACCCCCTTTTATAGCTGTTTCAAAAAGAGAGGAAAAAAGAAAAGAAAAGGGAAAGAAAAGAAAGAAAAAGGGGGAGAACAAAGAAAAGAAAGGGAGAAAGGGGGAAAAAGAAAACAAAAAAAGAAAAGAGAAAAAAATAAAATAAAAAAGAAGAAGAAGAAGAAAAGGATAAAAATAAAAAAGGGGAAGAAAATAGAGAAAATAGAGAAAAAAAAGAAGAAGTAGTAGAGAGAGAAAAATTATTTATATATATATATACATATACACATATATATATAATAAACAATAATAGTACAATAAATAGATATAATAATATCTATGTCACATGTCTTATGAACGTACGCCCAATAATGTACGTTAATTCCACATATACAGCCGCGAGCACCGTCTGGCTCATCCTTCGCCCGCACTGCCCGCGGGTGGGGGGTATTTATGGACGTATAAAATTATACGTCCATATGTCCCGCCAAGCCCCGCACCGATGTCGAAGCCAAAAGAGAAGACCCGGGGAGACTGGCCATCCAGGGCTCCGGGGGGGATACTACCGTCCGGCAAATCCCTGCATTTGTACGGGCACATTAAATGACAGAGAAAGCACAGGATACCCTCCTGAATTTATACACTGCTATGGACCCACCCTCGGGTCCCTAATGGTGAAGAAATATCCCAAAGAATGCGCAACTTCAAGTTCCTAAAGCAAAGGTTGAGGCCCCTTTCAAAACGGCACACTTTGTGCCCCCTTCAGCGGCACACTGCCTGAAGAGCCCCAGCGGCACACCCCCTGAGGCGCCTCCGGCAGCACACTCCTCAGCCGCCCTAGCGGCACACCCAAATGGCCGTTCAGCGGTACAGCCAACACACTTCAACGGCACAGACCTGGGGCCCTCAACGGCACACTAGCTAGTGCCCCAACAGCACACCCACGAGGAGCCCCCGGCGGTACACACCCTCGAAAGCCCCTCCAACGGCACAGTCCCTCTGCGCTTTTAGCGGCACGCCCACACGGGCCCTCCAGCGGCACGGGCGTTCTACTTCCTCAACGGCACAACACCTTGGCTCTCCCACCAGCACAGCATTGAATCCTCCGGAACGGCACAAGCCAGCAAAAGCACAACGGTCAGTAGATGGGCCCCTTGGCGCGCAGTGCAGGCACCTCGATGCCAGCTAACCCCCGCCTGGGTGTCGGTTCCTGGTTGGACGAAGGGAACTTCCACCTGACAAAGATGGGACTTTGGTCAACCTCGGATGGCAGTGCCATCATGAGATCCCCCACGTCAACGTCATGCATATAAAAGGCACCCCCACGAAGAGAAAAGGGAGGTGATATACGAAGGTAACCCGTTCGAAAAGAGCAGCACAGGAGAAGAAGAGGAAGAGAAGAAGAAGGTAGAGGAGAGCCCGGAGAGAAAGAGAGAGTGTGCTCTGTAGTGGTGGGGGGAAGGATGGCAGTGAAGGGAACGATCACCCTTCCTCATTCTAACCCTCTTCCCAAACTTTTCTTTCTTGCTCTTCCCCGTTCTCTCCCCCGTTTGCTTGAATATACTGTATCACGTTTGGCCTTCTGGCCATGATTTTTGTCATCTTGAGTTTGTTATGAATGAAACACCTTTTGGCTTTGCCTTCGTTTGTTGCATTTGTTGTTTTCTTCTTATTGTTGATTTGTGAGTTTTACGTCAGCCTCCAGTCCTCCAACTTCTTGCTTGATCTCACCTCCCGTGGCATGGGCCTACTTGATTGAGAGGTTTAGCTCTTGGCTTGATGGGGCAGGGCCGGCCTCTTCCCCCTCCAATGGCTTTCCTTAGTATAACGACCCTTGATTTTCGCTATACAGGTCTGTGGGAGTCCACTCTCCTTTTGACACTTTGGATCCCCTCAATGCCTAGAGCATCCTCCTTTGCCCTCCTTCGGAACCAACGGTATACACATACACACTCAAGCCTCCCAGTCATCAGCTTACTCAAGCCCTCCAACGACACACCTCCCTAGGTCTGCTCAGCGGCACAGTCCTCCATTTGTCTGCCCAGTGGCACAGACTCCCCTGGGTTGCCCAGCGACACACCCTTCCCGTTTGTCTGCCCAGCGGCACACCCTTCTCGTTTGTCTGTCCAGCAGCACAGACTTCCCTTCGTTTGCCCAGCGGCACGCCCTCTCCATCCGCCAGCGGTACACCCTTGGCTGCCTCAGCGGCACACCTCCCCTGTTGGCCTGCTCGGCGGCACACACACTTTAATTGTCACTTCTCCGGTGCATTCATAGCTTGTATCAGTCTACTGGTTTCTCAGCCGGCATTTTCTCCGAGTTTTCTGAAGTTTCCCCAAAGGTGGCTGCTTAGGCACACACCTCAATTGTTAGTTCATGTCACCCCTGTGGACATGTTCCTTGTTATTCCCTTACCATCCGGGTCAAGGGGAGATGCTGCTGAATTTTTGTCAGAAATAACGATAAGTTAAAAAAAAGAGAAGATAAAAGGAAGCAACAAACGAATGAGATTAAGCAACAATAACACATTCTAATCAACTGAAGGAACTATGCAAGGCTCCAGGCATTGGACTAAACAAGACTCAAAGAACTGCACTATTGAACATGATTTGGGACTCTATCACATGACAAAAAGGTGAAAGTTGAACCTCTGAGGTTCTCCATCAGACCTGCATGAGCAAGGACTCTCTCTCTTGAACTTTGTTCCACCCATCTGAACTCCACCCTATTTTCTTTAACCCTTTACTCTCAGTTCAACCCTTCCAGCAACTGCCCACACCCTTCGACCCTGCAGCGGCACACTCTTCGCTCTCCAGCGGTACACTTCCTAATTCCCCAGCGATGCACTTACTAATTCCCCAACGGCACACTCTCAGCTCTCCAGGGGTACACTTCCTAACTCCCCAGCGACACTTACTAATTCCCCAGCGGCACACTCTCAACTCTCCAGCGGTACACTTCCTAATTCTCCAGTGACACACTCCTAATTCCACCTCCAGCGGTACACTCCATCATTTCTCCAACAAATATATATGTATTAAAAAATATAATAAAATGAATAATAAATAATAATAATAGTGATAAAACAGGGGGGAGGGTAGTTCCAATCAAATAATGAGCGAAAAGAAGATAACAAAAGGGAGTAATGCTAATAAATGAGCGATAATGATACATGTCACTCAAGGCAACTCACGAACATAACGATATGGCCCTTGTCTCTCCTTCTTGGATTCCGAACCCGAGAATATTAATGATGCTCTTGTAAGCCGAGCGTCACCCTCGGGAGTCGTCTCTCTCATCACAGTGATCGTCCGGCCTTACCTCGGGCCAATATCTAATTAGGGTCCTCTCCCTCACCGAGATCTGACTTTCCCCCCTGCATTAAAATTGTCGTCCCTTGGCAGACATTTGCACGGATTCGTCCCCCGTTACCGTCTTGTTTTCCCTATGAACTTTTGTTCAAACATGGAATGGTCCATCGGCGACCGACATAATATGAGTGTTCATGCCCTCACCACGGGCTTACTGTATAGCCCGACTATCATTTCCTTCCTACATTAATTAGTATTTCTTTCGGTCATGGAGCCCTTATTTCCGGTAATTAATCAAGGGTATTCCCCTCTCCGAGGGGGTGTAAATGACGTTGTGATCTTTATGACACAACATGTCTCGGTCCCGACCCGAACCACACAATCGCCTGACTGAGTCAGATCGAGCGCACTATGGGCTTCCATGAAGCCCGAACAAATTGTCACTTTGTGATTGGTACGCCCACGCACTTAATAAACCAATAAAAGAATAAAACCAAATTTATTTTTAAAAAAAGTGTTTCCACACCAACACTCCGTCCCTTTCGGCCTCTGCGCGCGGCTTCAACTCCGTCGTTGCCTCCATCACAGCCTTCAACATTGCCACCAGATAAGTCACCCTTGACTCGACCTCCTTCCCTCGCACCTTTGTAGCGTGCCACACGGTCTCCGTCTGGAGTTGCTCGTGAGTGACCTCCGCCAGCTGTCGCTGCATCACCTCCTTGGCCTTTTGTAGGGAATTTGAGATCCCCTGGGAGGCCCGATTCTCTACCTCCCATGTGTTGCTCTGCCACTGTATCTCCCGATGGACCACCTCCGCCTGGGATGCGTCCGTCTCGAGCATCCGACACTGGTCGTCTAGGAGGGTGAGCACCCGAGCCACTTCTATCATACCCCGAGAGGCCACGACCTCCAGCCGTCCACTACTAGCGAACCCCTGGGCCCCCTGGTCTTCTGGCCGCAACGATCGACGCATGAACTCCATTGCCGCCGCATGGGTGTCATGGTCGCCGGTAGGGTGGGGGAGGTCCCTGAGCATACCACCACCATGACTACATATCATATAATTGTCAAAAAAAAACATTAAATACAACCAGATAATGACCTTCATATATTTTCACTTTTCCTATTTATTGCACATAAACATGTACATACCAGTATACCACCACTATGACTACAGTTATTATTCTCCCCACACATCACCAACTCCACAACCCCTTCCTCTCCCTAATCAGTGGCGGCTAAACTTTCCCAGTTGGCTCTCTCTCTGTTGTACGACAAATGGGAGGAGCGTAACACATTCCCGTTCACTTAACTACCATTCAGGCATTCACATACTCTCTCTCTCTCTCTCGCACACACACTCTGCCATGTCCTAGGTAGATCAGTGCTACTGGTAATACCTGCAAAGCGAGAGATAGCAGTTACATTGGTATACAAATTGAAGGGCAATGCCCATTTCATGTTATTTAAATATCATCTAGGGATAGCAATAGTTGTCGTAAAATTTGCGCGGGGAGAGAGAGAGAGAGATTTTATAATATCGGTCAGGTCGGCCGGTGTCCGCTTTACCTCCCACCAGATCAAGAGAGCACGCGCCATCGCCATCCCATCGTCAACAGAACCAACGCTTCTCCTCTCTTCCTGGACGACACTCGCAATCGTCCATGTGTGTATCCTGTTTCACTTCTCATGCGCATAAAGAAGAAGCCGAGATCAAATCTCCCATTGCTCTCCCCCTCTCCTCCTTAAATCTCCTCCTCCCTCCTCTCTTTCACTGCAATACCGTCCTTCCTCCTCACAGGCCAACCCCGACCACCACCACCATGAACGGGGCAGTCACTGGACGTCACCCTGGTGCCGCTGGGCCTGCTCATCCTCGCGGCCTACCACCTCTGGCTCCTCCGCCGCCTCCTCAGGCACCCCACCAGCACCGTCACGGGCATCAACGCCATCAACCGCCGCATCTGGGTGCAGGCCATGATGGAGGTCTCTGCATGGGCCCTCCCAAGCTCGCAGCTTTTTACACTTCTCTTTCACCACCGCTGGCTCCGTGCACGTTTAACCCTCATTTCTTGCTGTGCATCAGGACCCCGGGAAGACGGGGGTACTGGCGGTGCAGAGCCTGCAGAACAACATCCTGGCGTCGACCCTGATCGCCTCCACCGCCATCATGTTCTCCTCCTGCTGGTCGCCGTCCTGATGAGTGGTGGGGGCGACGGGGCGGCCTCAGGGACGGCCGCGCCGAAGTGGTCTACGGGGACAGGAGAGAGCCGGTGCTCTCTGTCCGGCTCTTCGCCATCCTCGCCGGCTTCCTGCTGGCCTTCCTCTGGCAGGTGCAGTCCGTCCGCCACTACAGCCACGCCACCATCCTCATCAACGTCCCGACGGCGGGGCGAAGGAGGCCGGCGTCACGGCGGAGTACGTCGCCCAGGCGATCAGCAGGGGTACGTGCCTGGTTCTGGTCCCTGGGGCTGCGGGCCTTCGACTTCTGCTTCCCGCTCTTCCTGTGGATCCTCGGCCCCGTCCTCGTGTTCCTCTGCTGCGTCGCCATGGTGTTCCTGCTCTACTTCCTCGACGTGTCTTCCGGTCGGGGTGCCAATGGCGGCGGCGGCGGCGAGGGTCGAGAGGGGGAGGGGAACGCGGTGGCAACGACGTAAGACGAGTGTTGAGGTTATACGAGTCTATTCTAAACTTTTCTTGAGATTAAAAGAACATTTTTTCAAAAAAAAATGTGTGCTGTCATTTTCTAGAGGCTCAGTTTAGAATGGCTGCGTTTTGGCTGAGCATAACGGTGAATTGGCCTCACGACTCTTATATAGACGGAGAAAAATCATAGGTAGCCAATTTTATAGGGCCGAATTAGCGTACAACTCAGCGCGGGAATTTTGAATTCCGATCTCATTGCATAGTGATGTTGTAACAAGAGAGATTTTACTCCCAGGCCTGTAGGTTCACGGTAAAGTGTATTTTCCAAGTTATGAGAATTGTGAAGGAATTATTTCTCCCTAACCAACGTCCAAATTCAGAATAGTGACTTGAATAGAATTAAAATTTAACAAGCATACAATTTAATCTTATTTTTGTCGACTACTTGAGTGGCAGGTATCAAATAGGATCTAGGTGGAGGTTGGTCGTCATCCCGTTC
This sequence comes from Amorphophallus konjac, assembly GCA_022559845.1. NCBI lineage: Eukaryota > Viridiplantae > Streptophyta > Magnoliopsida > Alismatales > Araceae > Amorphophallus > Amorphophallus konjac. The sequence goes on along the minus strand of JAHNEJ010002868.1, from coordinate 101,765 downwards.
TCGATCCTTGAGCTCTCCCTGCGTACCTTCTCCTGTTAAGTGAGTCCTCCAACCTAACCTCAATCCATCGTCAGGCAAACATGTAGGTCAAGGTGGGATTTAGAATCTGACGCGCTGAACACCGATGTTCGAATGGCATCACTGGGGGTAGCCACAATGACTCCACCATGATGCCATCATCCTTAGTCTCAGATCTGATTAACATGGGTTCAGCATAACGTCTACAAAAAAATACGGGCTCTCTAGACTGTCTTACCTATTGGCTTACAATGCTGCTCAGCTTTAGTCTTAGTTTCATGTTACTGGCTTGAACAGTGACCTCGCCTTTAGATGCCTCAACTTTAAGGACCATTGCTTTCTTTCCAAGAGAAGGGACATCCACCATATCCCCCACTTCTGGAATCTTCATCTGCTTTCCTGCAAGACAAGTATCTTATGTGTTAAGATGATACCTTGAGTGCAAAAACTCTTGTACGCCGTCCCGTCTTATCAAATTATCTTATGAGAGAAACATATAAAGAAAGATGTCAGAAAGCCGGACACTTACGGTTGGACAGCAAGCCGGTGACGGGCGAACTGAGAGTCTCTGAGGGAGTGCTGTCTAATGATGGCTGCCCAGAATTTTCACTGGCATCCTTGGCAATTTGGATGGCTGATGTCTCACGAAAGTGTTGTAATTTGGTGTGAAGGAGAGAACGTGCTACTGCTGCAGCTCCAACAATAGCTTGTACCTTCTTGTTATATTGGATTGAGCTATATTCATAGATTTTCCGCTTTGATGCCAAAAGACTTTCATAATTTTTTCTTGAAAGCCTGATATCCACATAAGTAGTTGATCCATAAGTATGAATGCAGACAATTAAATTCATTATATTACTGTTCTAAAGTGCAAGAAATGTTAATCACATTTGTTCAGACTCGTTATCAGAAGTGGGATTGTTACAATAAATTAGAGGAGGGACTTATTTGTTATTGTCCCCATCTTGTACTCTGGGTATTAATACCCTTCTTTCAATTAATGAAACCTAATCTTTCCCAACTCTCGACATGGTATCAGAGCCGGATTAGGGCTCCCGCCGCTCCAACCCTGGTGTTCGCAATACCCGACGCCACCTCCACCTCCACCTCCCTGCCGTTCGAGACCCCCCCTTCCGCCGTGGCCACCGCCGCCACCTCCGCGAAGCAGCTTCCGCCAGCAGCCTCGTCGGGCAAGCTGGCCCGCCATCGCGGACCTCCTGCGCCCGCGTGAAGAAGAGGCGAGGGAGCTGCAGCGGGGCGCAGAGACGGCCTGCCGACGGGCGCAGAGAAGGCGAGGGAGCTGCGGTGGGGGCGTGTGAAGCTGCTCCTTGACCCGCCACCGCTGCCGTGCCTGCCGCTCGCCGCGTGGAGAAGGCTTCTCCACCTCGTCGCCCGCGCCATTCGCGCCCGTGTCACGCGTGAAGAGCAGCCCGTCAACTGCGTGTCCGTGGTGTCTCATCGGGGAGCTGTCCAGTGGTTCGGTTGTGGGTCGCTGCCGAGTGGTCTCTCTTCTCTCAGGACGGGATGCCAACAGCCGCAACGTATTGTGGTCCTCATTCCATTAGAGGAGAGCATCTTGTCATCAACTATGGTCAGTGTGTAGACCTTATCTAGCTTCTATATCCTTATGCAGTGATGGTTCTCATCTCTCTGGCGACATTCTAGTTTTCTATATTCCATCATCCGCTTCTTGTCCAATATGGGGGACTCTTCGTCTTCGTCAACTAGACATGCTCCTATCTCCAATCATATTTTGACGATTTCTGTAAAACTGAATGGTACGAACTATCATCAGTGGTCAAGAGCCCTCCGGTTCTTATTGATGTCTATGAAAAAGTTGCGTCATATTGAGGAAGATGCTCCAGCTAAATCAGATTTGAAGGCATATGAAACTTGGCAAGCGGATGATGGAACTGTTATTTCGGTGATTGGAAATAGTTGTGAGCCACATATTTTCAATAATGTTCTTTTCTTAGATACTGCAAAAGAGATGTGGGAGTCTTTGAAGCGAACCTACTCTGGTGAAACTAATGTTTCACACATCTATAATCTTTATTCCAGACTATTTGCAATTAAACAAGAGGGGCGGCACATAGCACAATATTTTTCAGAAGTGCAGGGATTGTGGAATGAACTTCAACTATATCACCCTTCTACCACAGATGCAGCGAAAATACAACAACGTGATGAATTTATTGTTGCAAAATTTCTCTCTGGTCTCGATGATAGTCTCCGACATGTTCGAGATAATTTGTTGGCTGATACAGCTATTCCAAAATTGGCCGATGCCTTTTCACGTGTTTTACGGGCCAGTACAACATCTCCATCTAATATTGGTCTTTCTACAACTGGACCAACAGTTGCAAACAATGACTTGGGGAGTGCATCTGCCCTTGTTGCTGGTGGCCGTGGTCGGGGACGCGGGCGTGGTCGTCAACCATGCTCGCACTGTGGGCGGTCAAATCATCATTCAGATTTTTGTTGGAAGAAGTACGGAAGGGGAGGAAGCAGGCTGAATCCTATGGCTAACCTTGGTGTGGCTTCAGATACCGCTATAGAGACTGTTCAAAGTACACAGCAGCTGCAGACAGATTCTACTCCTACATCCTCACGACAGGAAGGGGGAGTAACTTTATCTCGGGAGGAGTATGAGGCAATTCAACGAATTATAAAAGGCTATGCAACATCTTCATCCTCTTTTCATGCTGTCTCCCACTCAGGTAGTGCCTTTCATGATGTTCTTATTCCATCTCTTTTATTTCCTTCTGACTCAACTGTTGTCACTAATAATGAAGTCTCTGAGCCACCTACTACAGATCGCATGTATGGACAGGTCTATATGCGGCGCACGATACCACCAGGTGATGACCACACACCATCATCTGTCTCGTTGGAGGAACCTACCCCTTATGGTGAGACCTCTTCTCCACCTGTTTTGGATCTTGATCTTCCTATTGCTGTTCGAAAAGGTGTGAGATCTTGTAAGAGCATTTATCAACACCCCATTGGTAATTTTGTTTCATATACATCCTTGACTCCATCCTTTCGTCAGTTTGCTTTGGCTCTTTCAGCAATCCCTATTCCTAAGATTGTATCTGAGGCCCTTACTAAACCAGAGTGGAAAGCTGCTATGGATGAAGAAATGCGTGCCTTGCTTTCTCGTGGCACATGGACCCTTGTACACCGTCCAACTAATGTTACTCCTGTTTCCTGTCGCTGGGTGTTCACTGTGAAATACTCTCCTGATGGCACTATTGACAAATACAAAGCAAGATTGGTGGCAAAAGCGTTCACACAAACTTATGGGGTAGACTATTTTGAAACTTTCTCCCCTGTGGCACGCTTGAATTCTGTTCGAATCTTATTTTCTCTTGCTATTAATCAAGGATGGTCAATGGTTCAAATGGATGTGAAAAATGCCTTCTTATATGGAGATCTAAATGAGGAGGTGTATATGGAGCAACCTCCAGGATATGTGACTCAGGGGGAGTTGGTATGTAAGTTAAGAAAGGCTATCTATGGCTTGAAACAAAGTCCACGTGCTTGGTTTGATAAATTCAGCAAGATTGCATCTGGCATTGGGTTGAAGAGAAGTCAGGCTGACCATTCTGTTTTTGTTCGTCATTTACCTGCTGGCATAATTATTTTGATTGTTTATGTAGATGACATGTTGCTTACTGGTAGTGACACAGAAGGTGTTAAAGAGGTTCAAAAGTACTTGGAAAAGCATTTTGTTACCAAGAACTTAGGTAGACCACGCTATTTTCTGGGTATTGAGATAGCTCATGGTCAAGCTAGTGTCTCTCTCTCACAAAGAAAGTATGCTATGGATTTACTTAAAGAGATGGGTTTGCTTGGGTGTAAACCAGCTGACATACCTACTGTTCTACAGCAGGATCTTGATAATGAGGACAGCCCCGGATTTGCAAATGTTGACAGATATAGGAGATTGTGTGGGAAGCTTCTTTACTTGACTGTTACTAGACCTGACATCTCTTTTGCAGTGGGAGTAATTAGTCAATTTATGCAGAAGCCCAAGGTGTGCCATTGGGAAGCTGCTTTGAAGATTTTACATTATATTAAGGCTGCTCCAGGAAAAGGTTTACTTTACAAAAAGAATGGTCATGTGAGAGTTGAAGCTTTTTCTGATGCTGACTATGCAGGATCCAAGTTAGATAGAAGATCTACTACAGGTTTTTGTACCTATGTTGGAGGGAATTTAGTCACTTGGAGAAGCAAGAAACAAAGTGTTGTTGCCCGATCTAGCGCTGAGGCTGAATATAGGGCTATGGCACAAACTGCATGTGAGATGATGTGGTTACGGAGTTTGATGTCTGATTTTGGGGTTACTTATACTGAGCCATTGGAGATGCATTGTGACAATCAAGCTGCTATCCATATTGCTAAAAATCCTATTTTTCATGAACGTACCAAGCATATTGAGGTTGATTGTCACTTTGTGCGAGATGTAGTTATGTCACAACAGATTTGTACTCCCTTCATTCCTTCAGATGATCAGTTAGCAGATTTATTTACAAAGGCACTTGGAGTTTCTCGTTTTAAGGCACTATGTAACAAGCTGGGCATGTTTGATATATATGCTCCAGCTTGAGGGGGAGTGTTACAATAAATTAGAGGAGGGACTTATTTGTTATTGTCCCCATCTTGTACTCTGGGTATTAATACCCTTCTTTCAATTAATGAAACCTAATCTTTCCCAACTGTCGACAGGGATAAACACCAGAAATCAGCAAACATTAATCACACTTGTTATCCCCATTAGCAAGACTCGGATAAACATCATAACACACCATAAATCAGTACCATCTTCTCATTGGTTACACCAGACGTTAAGGAATGAAGCACCATTTTACTGTTATGCATTCAATAAATGACAGATAACTGAATTTTCTGATAAAGACGATCATGAATCAGTAAAGAAATAAGCCTAAACACAAGTGTTCATTATCGAATGCCCATCATCATGACCTATGTTTTATGGATAACAAAACTTATACTCCACAGATCCAACAGTTTCTAATGAGATTTCAAGCCATATAGAGTGCTGAGGCATGAAGAACTGATAACAATCTGAAAGGAATACATGTTCAGTCTAAAAAGTTGTCTAATCCCCATGTTGCTAACTACTCGATATAGTGTTTATAGGGTTAGTTGGCAGACAAGCCACTAAGAAAAAAAAAAGAAACAGATCAAATACTTGAATGCAGGTATTTGATGCTTCAGGTAATCATAGTCATCAGCTATCCAATGCTTCAAGTATCTGAGGTCATCAGATATCTGATGCTTCAACTATTCAAAGTTCTCAGATAGTTGATGTTTCAATTATTCCAAGCATGCAAATATTTGATATATTCCAAGTATTCAATACTTCAAATATTTGTTGCACTCCATTCAATATTCAATGCTTTAGCTATTCGTTGCACTGTCTTCAAGTATTCAATACCATCCAAACATTCATTCTCATGTACTACAAGTATTCGATAGGCACCATTTAATCAAAACATGTTAAGTATTCAGCAGTTTTCAAGTATTCAACGTACTCTACATATCTGATACATCACAAGTATTTGATGATGGGCACCACACACTTCAAATACTTCAGGTATTTGGAAGTTGCTCAAACATTTGAATTAGACCACTCAAGTATTCGATGTACTTGGAGCATCTAAAGATTATCGAATAATTAATGTGACTTAAGAAACAACATTATTATGTGACTCATCAACTTTCAAACTCAAGTGTATGTTGCTTTTAGTAAAATATCAAATTGTTTTCAGGTAACAGTTACCTGAGAAATCTCAAATTTAAACTTGGTTATCATCTTGTTGTGTGAAGTCAGACCGGCCCCATAATGGGCCGGCCCAGTCTGATTGGCCTGGCTCTTAGGTGACAACCGCAGATCCCTCTTATTGGGACTCCGGTTCGTTACCAGACCTAATAAGAGGGATCTGGTTAACTTATTCATGTCTTTTTTTCTCTTCCATAAACACCCCTGCTCGTCTCTCTGTGTAACAGGGGTAGTTTAGCCTTTAATGTAATGTGTTTAACCTAAGTTTCAATGCTAAAAAAAGGGAGCAGCCGCCAGAGGTCTGGACTGCAACTCCATCTCCCTTCTCCGTTCACCTCTTCTCCTTGCTCTTCCTCTTCTCTTCTTCATCTCCTCACACAAAACCATGTAAACCCTAGAAATCTTCATGGTATCAGAGCATCAATCTGCATGGGGCCTGGTCAGGCCTCCTCCGTCTGCTGTTCGCTGTCCCCCAGCTGTCCGCTAGAGTCACCCCTGTTGCAAGTCTGCCACGGATGTGCTGAAGGGCCAGTTCGTCCTCTCCTATGTGAACTGGCAGGAGGTGTCCCAAACCTCGGAGTTTGAGGTTCTTCATGCCAGCTCCATCTCTTCTTCTGTGCGGTTAGTATGGACAGTCAATCCACACTGGTTTGTGCTGTCAGCCTGGGGCACAAGACACCCTGTTTGGCTTCCTTGCTGCTGCGGTAGAACCTGTTGAAGGGGGAGTCTTCCCTCACCTATTGCCCTTCGTGTGTTGCTGTGAAGATGTTCGCTGCAGCTCTGTTCAGATTCGGGCCGCCCAGGGTGTAATGACAGACCGAGTCTGGCTTGTCCTTGGTGCGTAGGGTGAGTGCTTGCAGACTGTGGAGCAGTTTCACCCCCGTTCATGTATGGTCTGTAGGGCACTATTATGGCTGATGTTCTGAAGTCCGATACAACATCTAAAACTACTGGATCTGCAGACTTCTTGTCATCAATGCCCGGGAGTGACAATGTGTCCCTTCAAATCACTCCGGTCAAATTAAATGAACACAATTATATGGTTTGGTCAGTTGCAGCAGAGATTTATATTGTTGGCCGGGGGAAAATTGGCTATATCAATGGAAAGTTGAAGAAACCTAGTGAAGAGGATGCTGGTTTTGACAAGTGGTACCTTGAAAATAATGTGGTCATGTCTTGGTTACTCAATTTAGTGGGGGTGATATTCAGAAATTAACTCTTCGGAAGCGATCTGTCCGTGAAATGTGGACCCTTCTCGAAGAAATGTCTGGTCAAAACAAGACATGGTTCACATTTATCAGTTGACAAGTGAAATTCATGAACTCAGGCAAGAGAAAACCAATCAGTTATTAGCTATTATGGCATGCTACGAAGTAAGTGGGAGGATCTAGATTATTATGCTCTAGATGACTTGCCTTGTGCTGCATATCAAAAGAAGTTTTTGACCTATGTCAAACAAAATTGGATTTTTAAGTTCTTGGCTGGTTTGAATCTGGAATTTGAAAATCTTAGAGGTCAAATTCTGAGCATGGATCCCCTTCCTTCACTTGAGCAGGTCTACTACAAAGTGCTAAGTGAAGAGGGTCGTCGCAAGGCAATGAATGACAGCAGTGCACTTGCTCCTATTGGTAACTCTTTGGCCCTTGCGGGTGCTGGTCAAAGAATCAATAAGCATGTTTATGGATAGAATAAGAACAAATCTAAAGCTAAAAAGATTTGTAGTCACTGTGGTCGAGAAAATCATCTTGCAGATAACTGTTGGGATCTCCATCCTAAAAAGAAGCCCCCCCTAAGTTTCAGAAAGTCAAGAAAGGGCAGCAAGCAAAAGGATATGTTGCAGCTATCTCCATTGGTGGGTCTCAACCTCTTCCTAACCAAAGTTCATCCAGTTCTCAAGGTTTAGTCCCTCAGGGACTGACCTCACAGGATACTGCTCAGCTACAGTAGCTTCTTTCACAGCTTGGTTCTACGTCTACCATCTCATCATCCCTTCCATCCTCGTCAGGTACTGCTGGTGTTGCGTTGAGTGCCTCTGAATGTCCAGCGTCTCACCCTTCGGTACTCAGGGGCAACTGATCACATGACTGGTATTTCTACCTTGTTCTCTTCTTATTCCCTATGCTCTAATCATGATAAGGTGACCATAGCTGATGACTCTAGAGCCAATGTTGCTGGTCGTGGCACTATTAAATTGGACAGCCATCTTCTTTTGTCTTCTGTTCTTCATGTTCCTCATCTCTCCATAAATCTCATGTCAATTAATAGTATCACAAAATGTTTAAACTGCTTAGTCACTTTTTTTCCCTAATCATTGTATCTTCAAGGACCTGAAGACAAAGCAAGTGATTGGGAGTGGACATGAAGCAAGAGGCCTCTACTATTTCGACCCTAGAGTAGGAGCTGCTCTTTAATCAAAAGCCAATAGGACCATCGATCATCAGTTGAAGAAAATCCAGTTGTGGCACTAACATTCAGGCCACCTTTCGTTCCATTCCTTGAGAGTCTTATAACCATCTTTATTTGGTCATATTAGTCCCGAGTTTCTTTGTTGTCATATCTGCCCTTTGTCAAAACAATGTCGTGTTCAATATCCAATTTCAATGAATAAAAGTCAAATTCCTTTTGAACTTGTTCGTTCAGATGTGTGGGGTCCTTCCCTTGTTCCCTCTCTTGATGGCCATCACTATATTGTGAATTTTATTGCTGACTACACTCATTGTACTTGGTTATACTTACTGCAATCTCGAGCAAAAGTTCCCAAAGTAATAGAGATCTTTAGTAAAATGATTGAAAATCAGTTCGGACAAAAAATGAAAGTTCTTTGGTCTGACAATGCAAAAGAATACTTTGAAAACATGTGAATATTTTTCTTGAAAAAGAAGAAACTCTTCATGAATCTTTGTGTGCTCGTACACCCCAACAAAATGGGGTCGTTGAAAGGAAAAATCAACATCTCTCGGAGAATGCTTGTGCTTTGTTATTTCAACATCATCTTCCAAAAAGGTTTTGGGGTGAAGCAGTGTTAACCGCAGCATATGTCATTAATAGAATGCCATCTCGAGTTCTTGGACACAGGGCTGCTATCTCTCTTTTGTATCCAGAACGTCCCTTATTCCCTCTTCCACTCAGAGTCTTTAGTTGTTTATGTGTCATTCATTGTCTGCAGTCTGGTACCAATAAACTTCATCCCCGTGCTATTAAGGGTGTTTTCTTAGGCTACTCTCCCACACAAAAGGGGTACAAGTGTTTTGACCCAAAAAATGAAAAAAATGTCCTTAAAGAAGTCACATTTTGTGAATCAGAGTCCTTCTTTGGTTCCCCCACTTCTCCTCAGGGGAAGTCTTCTTCCTCTACCACCCATCCACCTCTTGTCTTTCATACACCTTCCTTACCTTCCATGGATGGATTATCTTCACCAGTTAATGGTCGTAATACTATAGGTGCAGAGAAAGAGCTGATCACTTACTCCTGTCGGCCGAAGGTGGTGACAGCCCCTCCTGTGGATGCTGTCTCTTCCCATGAAGCTGTCAACTCTCTAGGTTGCATCCCTACTGAAACTCTTGATCTTGATCTTCCTATTGCAGTTCGCAAAGGCAATCGTGGGTGTAACGAACATCCTATTTCTCAATTCATCACTTATTCTCACCTTTCCCCTGCTTACTTCTCCTCTGTTCCTACGCTATCACTTGTTTCCTTGCCTTGTTCCTTCACAGGAGCTGTGAAAGATGCTAAGTGGCAACGTGCAATGGATGAGGAGATGCACACTTTGCATAAGAATCAAACCTGAGAATTAGTTGATCCTCTAGTTGGGAAGAGATTAGTGGGCTCCAAGTGGGTGCTTTCCATAAAATGTAAACATGATGGATCTGTGGACCGATACAAGGCAAGACTGGTGGCAAAAGGATTCACTCAAACATATGGAGTAGATTATGATAAGACGTTTGTCCCAGTTGCAAAGTTAAAGTCAGTCAGGGTTATTATTGCTTTTGCCACTCAATATTCTTGGAAGTTGTATCAGCTAGATGTAAAGAATGCATTCTTGAATGGTGACTTACAGGAGGAAGTGTATATGCAGTCTCCACCAAGTTATAACACACATGGGAAAGTTTGCCGACTCAAGAAGGCATTGTATGGCTTGAAATAGTCTCCACGGGCTTGGTTTGAGTGCCTTCGTCTTGCTATGATTCATTTTTGTATGCCCAATGCAATGCTGATCATACACTCTTTGTAAAATGGATAGATCGTCGAGTTGCTCTTCTTATTGTATACATTGATGATATGGTTATCACCGGAAATCATGTTGAAGAGATACAGTCCTTAAAGCATAATTTGGCCTAAGAATTTGAAATCAAAGATTTGGGCATTCTCCGGTATTTTCTTGGTCTGGAAGTTGCCTACTCTAGTGATGACATTTATGTTAAGGCAAATATGACTTAGACTTACTTTCAAGCATAGGAAAATTGGGATGTCGTCTAGCTGTCACACCTACTGAAGTAAACCAACAACTGACTAGTACAGATGGTGAGCTTCTTTCTGATGATGATAAAAACCACTATTAGAGATTAGCTGGAGACTTGTATACTTGACACTCACCTGACCAGATATCACTAATGCTGTCAGTGTTGTTAGCCAATTCATGCATGCTCCCCGAGTACCACATTTACATGATGTGGAACAGAATTTTGAGGTATCTCAAAAGTTGCCCCGGTCGAGGTCTTCTATTCAAAGTCTAAATCCTTCACTCCTGAGGGGTTCACTAATGCTGATTGGGCAAGATCCAAGGAAGATCATCGTTCTACTTCTGGTTACTGTGTGTTTTTTGGACAAAACTTAGTCACATGGTGCAGTAAAAAGTAAAGTGTGGTTGCCTGATCTATGACTGAAGCAGAATATCGTGCCATGGCACATGGGTTTATAGAACTTCTATGGTTAAAGATTATTCTTCAAGATATTGGTCTCAAGGTTGATTTGCCTATAAAATTGTACTGTGATAACCAAGCTGCGATTAACATCACCAACAACCCAGTGCAACATGATCGTACCAAGCACATTGAGATAGACCGACACTTCATCTGTGAACGGCTTGATTCTGGGGATCTTTGCATGTATGTTCGATCTGTCGATCAAGTTGCTGATATGTTCACCAAGGGTTTTTCTCAAGACAAGCTTCTCTCAGCATTGGACAAGCTATGCATGCGAAATATCTATGCTCAACTTGAGGGGGAGTGTTGTGTGAAGTAAGACCGGCCATGTAATGGGCCGGCCAGTCTGGTTGGCCTGGTTTTTAGGTGACAACCGCAGGTCCCTCTTATTGGGACTCTGGTTCATTACTAGACCCAATAAGAGGAATCCGATTAACTTATTCATGCCTTTTTTTCTCTCCCATAGACACTCCGGCTAGTCTCTCCGTGTAACAGGGGTAGTTTAGCCTTTAATGTAATGTGTTTAACCTAATTTTCAATGCTAAAAGAAGGGAGTAGCCGCCAGGGGTCTGGACTGCGACCCCTAGCAGTTTTCCTTCCATCTCCCTTCTTCATTCCCCTCTTCCCCTTGCTCTTCCTCTTCTCCTCTTCATCTCCTCACACAAAACCATGTAAACCCTAGAAATCTTCACATCTAATTGGAATTGACAATAGAACGAGAAACTTAATTGCTGGTCTTTTTCAAGTGGAATTCATGTAGACTTTGCAAGGTCTACAGAAGGGAAAATCGGTGATGTAATTCTGAAACACGCATATGACTGAACCTGAAAGACAGTACCTATGAGCGGTAGAACATACACATCTGTCACCGATATTGCAATTATTCATGTCTGACCTACCACTGCCTCGAAAGAGGTTCCAGAAGTTTACAGTATCTAACAGATTTATTTGTATTCTCCTATATATAGGAGGACAAGACTAAGTAGAGCATGATAAGAGCAAAAAAGAAACAATCCACTTCATTCACAATAGAGCTTTCTCTGTGCATCTCTAATAGAATCTCTGACGACTCTGTTTTCTTTTCTCAAGCTCAACTGGAATGTCAACAAGAGAATCGCCTCTAAACTTGCATTTACACTTGTTCTTCCTGTTTTCACCGAGTTGTAACTATATATATGCCTTCCTTGGAAGGCCAATGTTCTCTCATTTATTGCTATTGCTATTAATTGTATTCCTCCTTGTGAGGAAGAAGAGGGGTCAAAGAAAGCTGATTGCCTGTAAGGTACCAAGGTTACTAATCAGCTGCAATGCTAGTAGGGTGTATTGCCTCCTATGAGATAGGGGAAGATCTTCCAATTCCTCCTGTGGGTGCAATGTCCAAGCAACATGCCCTTGCTCCTCTTTACACCATTCACGATGCATATTAGATGTGTCAATTCTCCGTCAGGGATGCAACACTGCCAAAGGCACATTGTGAGAACTTTGAAGGTGGAGCTCATGCGAAGATGTGATGGCAACAGTGGCCTGGGTGCATGATCTTCTGGGAGGCAAAGGATGAGATGTAGACAGCAGGTTTGATAGGAGTTCAAATTTGGGCATCTGGGAATTCTCATGGTGGATGCAGGTGATTTTGGTCCATCACACTCATGGTGAATGCAGGTTTGAAAGGAATCATCAGTAGGGACTCATGGTGAGTGGCACTGTAATACCTCACTATTGTTGCTGAACTAGAAAACATAAGAAGATAAGGATTTAGATAATTAGATGCCAAGATCATAGACAAAATAGAATAACTGATAATTCAAAATGGCTAAGAAAAAATAAGAAAGATTCTCACTTCAAATAATGTTGTGCCTCATGAAGATGTTGTTGAAACTCTAGTTTTGACCTTTCCATATCAACTATAACCTGTATTTGGAGAAATTGTGGGTAAGAGAGAAGAAAAAATGTGAGGGATAAATTCTATGCAAAACTAGTTGGGGTTATAGAAGTAAAGCTTGGAAAAATCTACATATAATTTTATTTTCCTGAGAAGGAATGCATAAACTATGAGCTAAAGCTTAAGATAAAATAAAATGAGGCATAGAAGATATAACACCATGACATGGGGAAAACATTTCCTTTTTCGACTGATCACCCACTAAGTTCTGAATCCAGCAGTAGCATCCTGTGAACATGATCTCACCTACGACTAATGCAGCCACTACAGTCCGATGAAAATGACCAGTGACAAGTATTTACTAATCCCATTTGCCAGTAAAAGCCAAAATATTTGAGGCCAATGGGCAGGACTTCAATCTGAAGAAGTCAGAAATGAGAGGAACCCTAAGATTTGAGGTCAAAGTATATGCCTAAAGATGCTGAGGTATATATACCTTGAACATCTGATGTCAAAAATATAGTTTAATACAAGCACCAAAAATATATATAGTGCATCAGCAAGGTGGATCAAATGATTACATGACGACTACAAATAACACCATATGGAAGGGAAAAAACCACGAGAGTTCCATGAAGTGATAGTGAACCCCAAAGGTGGCACCACGTGGGAGTTAAAGAATTGGTGATGCACATCATCAAGGAGACAGAAACTAGGAAAGCCCAACACTAACATGTATTAAAAAATTAAGGAAGAAGAGAAGTATGGAAAAAGGTCTCTCCATTCAGATGGGTGTTAACCTAAAACATACACACTTGATGGTGTGGAAATAGCATAAATGAGTTCTCACTATAGACAAGATTGATCTACACACTAATATGACGATTAGTGCACAAGATTTCTGACAAAGATGGATCCAAGTATCTGGATTAAGAAAACCATTCACAGTTCACACATCCCAAAATGTCACCAACCAAGATATCAGCAGCAAAAGCAACTTAGTTTTCTAAAATAACAAATTATATCGGTCCATTCCATGTCATATTGAGGACAACTCAAGGGGATTTCAATTCTATATGGTCAGAGAGACCTATATGTTTATGTAATTCACAAACATAAAACATCAGCAATTCAAATAGTATTATAACTCATACCATTCAAAAACTGATCAGATCGATCCACCTAATACAATCACTGTTTCATGCTGGAGGCTCTAAGGGACCCAATTGATTTGTGTTGGAGCAGCTTCAGGAATCAAGACATACATAGCAGCTAAACATATTCATAAAAGAAATCTAGTACACAGTCACGAAGACTCACCCCATTAATTTCTGCACTTGCTGTCCCATATAGTTTGCGTGCATTCTTCAATACAACATTGGGTAGTCCTAGTCTTTCAGCAATATTTATCGCATTTGAACGACCTGCAATGTGAAAGCTCTGTAGGATCAGTTCCACCAGAGTTGACAAAATAAACAAAAAGGTTCAAACATATAAAAACATGCCAAATGACACATCGAAGTCACACAGATTACTCCAACCGCAAAACACCAAATGGTATGCAGGAAAGGAATGTGGCAAATGTGGAGGCAAAAAATGTGGCACTGTAGCATTGCTCCATTTTAAATTCTGCTGAGCTTTTCGGAAAGGGAAGAAAAGAACTTTTTTGTGGTTGGAATAATATGAAATCACAATTTATTTCAAGTGAAAGCAATGACCTACTTGAAACAAACAAAAATATCTAAAACGTCCAAAGTGTAGCCAAGCATGAATAAAGACTTCGGAATTCAATCTTTTCTCAAGATGCAGAAATTCAGTCAGGTATTGGAAAGAATTTTATGCAATGAGAAAACCTGGTACTCCCCATAGTATCTTATATGTTGGCTTCAAATTGACTTCATCGAATTCCACACAAGCATTCTCAAATGACTTGTTACTGCAAAAGATGACTTTATGAATCTTGAACTCAAATATCTTTCTGTATCAGAATTATCAGAAATATCACAAGATTAATAATGATGCACAACTAACTACAACTTTGGCCATGCATAATGCTACATGTCCATCAAAAAGTTTTATTTTATTACAAATGACTGCATGAAAACATTGATGAAGCCTGTACATTAATATAGATATCCACATAAAAAGGAAAATAGTCTAAGACTACAGCATATACTGCATCCCAGTTGCCCTTGTGCAGGCAAAAGGCCCAGTAGTTCTAAAGACAACTAACATTGTGCACGGAAGTAAATAAAAAAATCAACTATCGATTCATCCCTTGCCTAAATGATTCACACATACTCAGACTTCCCCATCTTCAGACACGTTAGCTAATAAAAAAATAGTTAGAAGTTAGCTTGCAGCAGTATATTCTTCATTTCTTAAGTTGATCTACTGTTTCGAGAAACCAGACTTTCCCATTCAAGTGAATGAATCTGAGATGAACCCAGCAACCACACAAGAAAAAAAAATGAGGAAAATTATCTCAAAACAGAATGTGTTACCAAACACCCTATCAACCTTAAATCTGCAAAACCTACAATAAATTTTAGAAAAGTTCACACCCCCAAGTCTTATAAAAAATCCATAAATTGAACTCCAGACCCTTAGAAACTTGTAACTTAAACACCATCCTTAATGTTTGTAAGTTAAACCTTAAATCTTAAAAGGTCACAACTTCAATCGTAAATTGCTAAATCAATAATTTAAGCCTGAAACCTGTAAAACTTACAACTTAAACCCTAAGGCTATTAAATTTTGCAACTCAAACTCTACAGCCATAAAATTAATCAATTTGCAACAAAAAATAGATGGCCAATGAGTAGCACAGACATCAAAGCTACATACCTATATTTAAGTGTTTTAAGTTCTCCATGATGAGTCGTAGCAATAGTCAACAAAGCACCCATCTCAGAGAAAGATTCTAAAAGTGACATCCCTAGTGCAGCTCCTTCTAAAGGATTGGTTCCTGCACCAACCTAAATTGTCACAGATACACTGTAAGTCCTGATAATGGTTTTGGGGGGGGGGGGGGGGAATCAAACAGTAATTCAGTTGTCACAAGTCATCTTTTTTAGGAGGTGAATGAAAAACATTAATACTAAAACAGGCAAGTAGTATGAGTTTGAAGACAGCATCAACAAACAACATTTCCCAAGGTGCAGGGTCTGAAATTTTCATGAAGAAGGATCCTATGCCCCAGAACAAGTCCAAACAGACATACAAAATTAGCATCTCTACAAGAGTATTGACAAAGGCAAACTGACCTCTAAAATAGGTTGACAATGAAAGTATTCAGATGTTAATGCCCACAAAATATGGCAAGCACAACCAAGCTTCCATCGTAAAGAATATGTAAAAAAACACATCACATGTATTGCTCTATAATTAATACCTATTTGATAGTGAAGTTGGCTGTTCATAAATATCAGTGTTACACATTCATTGTAAGTACTGAGAGCAAGGCACAGCTATACAGTATCATCGAACATATGATGGCACCTGCCCCTATTCACATACTTCTAAAGATGAAACAGGAAGATGTTCATACATCACTGTCAGTGTCCACATATGTTCCCAGGAAGAAACATATATGTCTCGTCTTGCAAGCTTATGGTCAATTGAAAAATCAAGGAAAGTAAAATTTCAAAATAGAAATTACAACAGAATTACGCAAAGATATATTTGAAAAACAAATCCATTTTGAAAAGTATGTATCATCATTTGATTAAATGACTAAGAAAACAAAATAATTTTTTTTAATGAAAGAGGGCGGTACCACTATTGTATTAAATGTAAAAAGCATGTACAAGTATAGTCAATAAGTTCCCAAAAAATGCCCTATACATGAAAGACCCACACATGCCGGCATAGAGCTATTATTGTGCAGACGAGTGGAAAGGAATGAATCAGATTAGTCCCATGTTTGAAACCGAGAAAAGTTATTAGGTTATATAGGTTAAGGCCGACATCCATAACTTGTGAGGCATCTTTTGGGGACAAAACTATAAGGACTCAGCCCAAAGCAGACAATTCCTCGCAAGGGTTGGATCGGGTCATGACATTGTGGCATCATAGCAGGACCCAGAGTACAATATGAGCTAGTTGGAGGACGAACCAGGTAGACGCTAATGGGTCTTTAGTGACCTAGTCACGAGCTGTGTAGGAGGAGAGGGTTACTCGTAGGAAAGGGCTACCAACACATTGAGGTGAAAACGTGTCGATGTGGAGCCACTACGACGTGGAGGTACCATTGTGTATGGGGGTTGAGGCAAGAATCAACCAAATTAATCCTATATTGGAAAGCGAGAAAAAATATTGGGTTGCATATGTAAGACCCGAATCCGTAACTTCTAAAGCGCCTTTTGAGGATAAAGCCATGCATTTTTGGTCCAAAGAGGACAATACTTCACAAGGGTTGCATTGGGTCATGATAGGATCGCTTCACTTTTGGTATGGGGGCGGGCTCACTTCAAATTTTCCTTATACCACTACATATATTCAATTTCAAAGGTAGGATTTTGTGATCAGGTGTCAATCCAATATCAGGAAACAGGACATTTGAATGTAATATGCAAATAATATGCAGTGAAATAAACTGAGATACCCTGGTAAAAAAATATTTTTACGTCGGCCTTGTCAAAATATTTGCAAAATTTGTGGCCAATTATTATCAGCTACTTGTCATTTGTTGCTCATCTGAAATTGTCAGATCATCCCATCTTTAGAGCTATTTGAGGTTCATTGTGCATGAATGACTGGAACAAGAGTAGATTTTCATTATCTTACTTTTATTTGCTTTCCTTCTTTGTATCCAAGTTGATGGCATGGTCCACCTACGTGCTAGCTTTAACACAGCTGAAAAAATAGTTTGGCTTTATTTTAGGGGAAAATGACTCATGCTTTCATCAAATTACTAAGTACTTTCTTCCCAAACCAACCAACACTCCAAAAACCTAAATATATAAATAAACGGCTTACTTTGGGTGAAAACAGACTGACATCATTTAATGACCCCATATTGCATCCTAAACACAACCCAGTATGTTCCAGACAAGATAATCTCCAGGTGCTTCACATTAAAGGAAAGATCATTAAAGAAGTAATTTAATCACCAGGGAAATAAAAGAAAAAGAAACTTAACAAATAGAGGAAGATTGAAATAACAGAACAAAGACAAAATGAAGATTCCATTGATCTCAGCAACAGAGGATGGAGTCCATTATACCTACAACAAGGTTGACAAACTCAGTATCAAAACCAAGCTCAGGTTATTGAAAACGAAGGATAGCTTACTTTGCAACTGCAAACCATTGAATAGGATCCTCACTTATGTAGAAAACGAAATATCTTCTAAAGATCAGACTAGATGATCATCTCATAAAATGCATGACACAAGTCAAAAAGAAGGCCCTAGGCCTAGATTATTCTCTGTGGCATGGAGCAACTGAATCTGTAAAAAGTAATCATCAAGCATGTTGTGAAATTGAACCAAGACATTCTTCATTTTCTGAATCATTTAGGGAATTTGAAACGGAGAGTTTGAAAAAGAATCAAAATGCGACCTATCTAGATATGCAACAATTTTCTACATACCTCATCTAGAAGAACCAATGATTGACTCCTAGATTGTGATCGAATGGCCTGGTAATGTGCATAAAGAAAAAAAGATGAGAAGGAAACAACAGACTTCTGACAATAAAAAAATATCCCTACGTGTTTACGTAAACTAAATAAAATAGAAGCTTTTGTCTTCATATATACTACAATAAAACTGTGAAATCAATTGAGTATTGTTGAAACTATTTATTTTCCCTCGAAGTAATCAGGGAAAATGAAATTTAAGTTAATTTAGTGGTGGTCACAACAAGACATAAAAGTCAGTGCCGTCGCAATGCCGGGTCACACACACGTCCCGGGAAAATTCCGCCAGCTATACGGAACGATCAAAATACCCACGCAACAAGTAAATTCCACAAGGAATTAATTATTTGCAACTCGTGGAGTGAACCAGACTGGCGAGGAGCAAAACTTAGAAGAATAGAGCTTCTCCACGCAACAAATGACGCAAGGAGCCACCAAACAAAAGCACAAATCACCAAATACATGGAAGATGTCATTTTCCCTTCCTCCATGTGGAAGAAATGAACATTAAGGGGCCCTTTTATAGAGGCTGGCCACCCTACTCCCTCAAAAGGGGGGTTTGGACCGGTTAAACCCCTCACTTGGGGGGTTTGGTCTAGATAGACCCCCATTTGGGGGTTTGGTCTAGATAGACCCCCCATTTGGGGGTTTGGACCGGATAAACCCCAACTTGGGGGATTTGGTCCAGATAAACCCCCAAATGAGGGGTTTGGACCGGTTAAACCCCACTTCGGGGACTTTGGACTAGTTAAAGCCCTAGAATGGGCACTTTGGTCCGGATAAAACCTTGGGTTGGGAACTTTGCTCCAGTTAAACCCATAAAACCCTTAAATTGGCATTTTGGACCAGTTAAAGCCCTAGAATGGGCACTTTGGTCCGAATAAAACCTTGGGTTGGGTACTTTGCCCCAGTTAAACCCATAAAACCCTCAAAATGATACTTTGGACCAGTTAAAGCCCTAGAATGGGAACTTTGAACCGGTTAAAACCCTAATTGGGTACTCGGCCCAGATAAAGCCCTGGGTTGGGTACTTTGATCCAGATACACCCCTCATCCTTGGAGTTTGTTCCAGATAAAACCTTGGGTTGGACCTGTTGGACCGGTTAAAGGGTGTAAACACACATAACTGCTCTTGGGCTCTATAAATACCCCCAGTGGGGCCCAAGGCAGACCACACAAATGACACACAAAGAAGAGAGATTGCAGAGAGACAAAGCTCTGAGGATCTTTGTGCTTGTGCTTGCGCTTTTGAAGACCCATTCCTTCGAGTGGGTTTGCGCTTGTGATGTGCTTGTGTTGTGTTTACAGTGAATGTATGCTATAAAACTTCCCTCTCCTAGTCTATGCACAACATGATCTTCATGTGATTTATTTAATTACTTTGGGGAAAATGAGACGATCCCACAACTTCCAAGTTTTGTAAAAAGGCCCCTATGAGCCTTGCAATTATGTAAAAGTCCAGGATGCATCCGAAAAATGTGTACAAGTCCTGATCATCTACAGAAAGGGTCTTGTAAAGTTCAAGAATTTGTCGAGAAAGCTTTGTGATAACAAATGTTACAGCAATGCCATGCATTTTCTTCAGTGATTTATAGAAATGTGTTGTGGCTAAACGATCCCGTGGATTTCCCAAAACTGCATGACTGTCTCCATCAAAGGGTGCTATGTATTGCATTGTGATCAAGTGATGATGAAGTCTAAAGTCGACTCAACAACGTCGATTAAAGAATAATCCTTCCGACTCACCCAGTTTTGATCAGCATGCTCAAGGCCAAAATTATACCCTAGATAGTATTAAACAGCCATCAAATCCCAGCCTTTGTAGAACGCTAATCCAATTCCCCCCAATCATCACTAAGTCTCAACCAAACCTCGATGAGAGGTCATATTGTAAACAAGCCCTACACCCTCCAGAAATCACACAAGTAAACTTACCTAACCTGAGCATACGAAATGCCTCAATCTACCACGGAACTACGGGTGCTCCCCGTGCAAGCCAGGTGTTATATACACACCCTGGTTAACCTAGGAAATTGCATGCGTGCCCTCGATAGATTCAAAGGTCGCAAAGCAACCCAATTTGCTCAACAATGTTAGACAAGCCCGCAAGACCTTCCAAGTTTCCCAGACTCCCCTGACAACTGATATAATGCCACATCCTCTGAAGAGGTGTTATACGGCGCCTATAGTTGTACCTTCGGCATCACAACTAACGTTGTATTGGTCAACAATTTCCTTTGGCAGTTAATCAAGGGTATTCAGACTTGTACCGACGTAAATAAACACCGATTGCAGTCGGTAGAGAACTATCCAGTACCCGAACTCTAATCGTCTGATAAACCCAATCCACAGAATAAACAATGCACATGTTATTTAAATAGCTAACAATTGTATGCTTATGTTCAATAAACGAACATTTCGTTTACATTTTGAACATGATTTTGATTCCACTTATGAATGTTAAATATGTGTGTTAAACAGACTGACACGCCCGTTGGGACAATTCCCATCTTTCTTCTTTCTGCCAAAGATTATCCACACCTTCATTAAGGTTGCGGCAACCTTTTTCTCTATTTCAGGAGGGACGAGGAAGGGAAGGCCGCATAGGCGCATCCACCAACAACAACGCGATGGCAGTAGTCATGTACGGCCCGCAGGTCGTCACTGCTCACAACAGGTTTGGATACCTGGCCACCCAACTGGTGTTTGGAGACTTCCCCGCCGTGGTCGGCTGGATTTATTTCTTGGGCGTGGTACCTGTGGTCGAGGAGGCCACTCCTGCACCAACCAATGTTACTAACAGAGTTTTCTCAGTCAACCATAATTCTAATGGTTCTCCTCCTACACCACGGAAGTAGTGCCGCAGCCGCAGAGGCAAGAAGCCTGTGGCGGCAACAACCAACTCCAACAAGACTATTCTTGTCGAGAATCTCTGTGTCCGGCTTGATGGAGGCGAGTCACTCACGCCTAGTATGTACCAGCCAATCAACACCTCAAACCGCTTCAATCTTCTCCGACGAACTTGGGAAGACAAGGCAATTTTGAAGAAATCAAGCGCTCCAGAACTAAACCGGGAGCAAAAGAACCGATTTAAACCCAACATCTCTAAGCCTAAATCCGGGGGCAACCCGATGCAGGAGCGACAACTCCGTCTAAAGCAAGTGTGGGTCACTAAAGAGGAGGCCCACACTCTCAATAGAATCAGAGCAAGCAGGCCCATTCAGATGTCGAACCTACAACATGTAGAAACATCAACCTGCCAGCCTCCCGTCCGTGAGGGCAAAAGTGCAAAGGGGCTCATGAAAATCCCCAATGCTCATCACCTCTAGGATGAACCCAAATCAAAAACAAGCATCAAGTGGAGACTTCTATGCCTCGAGTTTCTATCTTCGACAGACTATGGACACCAGCTCACCTGGAAGCACATCCACCAAGGAATAAAAGGGTGGTGCAAAGGATAAGAAACACTGTCAAGGTATTTACCTGTTACACAGCTGGCAACCAGCCAGAAGAAGCCTGCGAGGACCTGAACGAGCCATTGGCACTTCGAAAAAAGTCTCACTCGGTAGCTCAAACCGTGCCACAATTAAACCGTACCGATGCCACCTTGTCATCACAATAGGGGCAAGAGCATGTCGAAGGGGCACCGGAAGAGATCCGCAGTGCCCATGCAAGACAGAACGCGGCATCGGAAGATGAGCTGGGAGAAAATATTCAAGATATCAAGCTGGAAAAATTACGGCGTAAGAATCGAGAACTGAAAGCCATCCTGCAAGGAATATTGCGGGAAAGGGAGGTACCACTCCAAACTCCCGTGACACTGCAAGCAGCTGAGCGACCTCCTCCGAGTAGATCAGCTGCCGCCAACATCACAACTACCACTATAAAAATTCAAGTAGTAGTGGAAATTGAAGTCCCACATGATGACACCAATGTGCAGTCTTCAAATACATAGGCGCCTAAAAGCTTGACAGCTCCAAGGCAAATGATTGAAAGGATTGTATAGACCAAGTTTGCCCAGCATGGTGAGGGTATCACTGCTATTGACTTATACAGAGTACCACACCCTCTTCATCATCAGTTCAAGAAATTGCCCCTGGATTCTCCAAAAGCCCCAAAACTACAAAAGTTTAATGGGCAGGGCTCTCGCCTTGAGCACTTGGCATACTATATGACTGCGATGGGGGACCTAGCATTAGACGAGTCATACCTCCTCCGCTATTTCACCACCTCACTCAGGGAGCCGCCTTTCAATGGTACTCTCGATTGAGGCCCAATTCGGTGGCAGATTGGGCTGATATGCAGAAAAAGTTTCTCGACCATTTTCAAATGGCTGAGCGTAAAGTCTCCCTTGCAGAGTTGTGTTCTTTCCATCAAAGAAGAGGGGAGACAGCTCTAGACTTTATCCAATGTTGGAGGGACTTCAGTATGAGGTGTGACAACTCTCCGGCCCAAGAAGATACTATCGCAATATGCCATAGAGGTTTGGCGGCAGAAGTCAATGAGAAACTCCTTGGCACAAATGTTAAGGGGTTTGATCAATTAAATTCGATCGTAGCAGAGATCGAAATGTTCTTTGTTGACAACCCTGGTTATGCCCATGCTAAAGGCAAGGCGCCCAAGGACCGTGCCGCTGGTGGCAAAGAGGTTAACACGGTGGATTTCACCACACAGAATGACAGCAATAGAGGAGACTCCAACAAATCGGACAAAAAGTCTGAAAATAAGGAGCTCTTCAATCTGTGCCTCAGGCAAAAGCTCATCAATTTGTCGAACCCACGGAAGCCCGTGAATCCCGATAAGGTGGACAAGCCTACATGTTGCGTGTATCACTGCATGGTGGGCCATGTTATCGAAGACTGATATGTCTTCAAAAACCAAGTTGAGAAATTCATCCGAGATGGCACCATTGACAAGCAAGGTCATCAGATGGATCCACCTTAGGCCCATCCCAGGACAGTTCGGAACTTCACTGCCAATGTACATCATCAAGCCTCTGAGGCAAAAGGAGGGGAATCTATAGCTAATGAATTTGGTCAGGCCACTCATGATAGCACTGATAAGTCAGTGGCCGGCCCTTCGAACCGGCGACGTCGGGTCCCGTCAAGGCATATGTCCACACAAATGCCTGAATGTCTGGCAATTCGGCGAACCATACAAAAGATAAAAAGGGAAATCATGTGCCCACAACATGAGCAACAGGAACTTTTACAACTCTTGCGGCATGTCGACAAACAGTTGGCAACATTTCCCTTTGCACCGTTCGCAAAGGGACCAACTCCGACACATATACATGGGGCAGAAGGGTCGTCAGCCGCCCAAGTGCCACCAAGGTCGGGGGGATGGCTCTCCGAAGAATCTTCAGACTCATCTAAAGATGAGGAACCAAAAAAAGTTGTACTATTTTCCTTGTCATAAAATCTTGGCGATTTTTCACATATGCCACCGTGAAGGGCTGCTAGATCTCCCAGTGTCGGGAAATGATGAAATGACAAGCACAATACTTCAACATGGCTATTGTCTGTACCATCGGGCAATAGATCATGCCATTCATGATTGTTAGGCCTTTAAGGATGCTGTAGAAGACCTGATCAACCAAGGAGTGCTCGATATGGGAAATCAATTGATCATCCCACCGCAACCTCATGTATGGAAAAGATTAAACTTCTCCGCGAATGTGATACACGCAGCCGCCTCCTTCACCTTCCCTGAGCTAAGGGCAGGAGGTCAACACTAGCCATGATAAATCCACATTATGGTACCCAGGCTGATGACCCTCCCACCAATGTTCCTTTCGCAACGAAGACACTGAGAAAATATTTAACACTCTCCTAAAAGAGGGACAGATAATGGCGCATGAGCCGCCAGCATACTACAATGAAGTGGCTAAGATACATCCCCTTTATTGCAAGTTCCATGCTAGGGTGTCTCACCCCACCCAAAAATGTCGAGAAGTTCAGGACTACATTGAGATCCTTATCTAGAGAGAGGAGATCGATATGCAAGGCAACTCTAGGACAAGGCAGCACCTCAGCGAGACCGCTGCGAAAATCCTTTGGCAGAGCCATAAAGGCCAGGCTAGGAAAGAAGGTTCCAAGCATACCTCAAAGCAAAGCCAACAAAATGGAACTAAGAATAAAAGTTGCAAAGTTGATCTGGAGGCGGATGTCGGGGCAAGCAAGCGAAAGGCCGTTGAAAGAACTATGACGGCTGTTGCACCCGAAATTCTCTCAAAATATTTTGAGAATTCCATTATGAAACAACGGATGGAAATATGGCGTAGCGTCAACACCGTCGAACTGCGGAGTATCTCCTTGAGTTAGGATCCATTAGCCCGACAAGCCACAACCACAAACGGCGTCGCCGCAAGGAAATTAATGAGGAAAATACACGCGCATACCCGTCAAAGTAGCCGAGCAAGTGTATCACACGGCACGGACGGGCGCAAAGATTCCTCCTCACGTGGCGACGCACGACCGAACAACAAACAAGACGCTCCTCCGCTCCGACGCGAGTCTCCGTCAATGTATTTCTGCCACGCGGCGAAAGGACCCCGAGGAGCAATATATATTTCTTCTCAACCCAGGACAACAAAAACGGAGGAAAACAGCGCGAAGAGGAGCCAAAAAGCATGCCCGGGGGCCAAACGACCCCTCTGGGGCGCAACCAGTCCGGAGGAGGAGGCCGCGGCCACCCCGCGGGGCCGGTGGGGCCGGCCGACCCCGCGTGGACCCCAGCGGGGTCGCGAGACCCCGCGTGGACCCCAGCAGGGTCGCGCGACTCCGCTGGAATCTAGCGGGGTCACAGCGACCCCACGAGGACCAACCGACCCCGCCCGGGGCCGGTTGACCCCGCTGGGTCCCGCGGGTCCGCCCCCCATCTCCCCGATCCCATTTACAAAAAAAAAAAGAAAAGAGAAGGAAAAAGAGGAGAGGAGTCAAAAAGTATTTTTGCCATCCTAGAGGAGTCATTTAACACCTCCGGGGCCATTTGACTCCTCTGGTAGCCAGAGGAGTCATTTAACTCCTCTGGGGGCCATTTGACTCCTCTGGTAGCCAGAGAGGTCATTTGACTCCACCGGGCCTCTCCGTGTTCTAAAACAAAAAAAAAGGAGAAAAAGAAGCAGAGGAGTAAAAAAATACTTTTTGCACCCCACCTTGACAGAAAAAGTGATTTTTACACCCCACCCTGTCAGAACCGGAGCATTTCTCCGTATTTTTGTCAACCTGGATCCTCCTACCTTCTATAAATAGACCCCCAAGGGTCCGAACTCAACATCGAGAATCTACGGGGGAAAGAGAGAAGACACGCAAGGAGCTTCCAGCACTTGTTTTGTTTGTTTCGACCTGTGCGGGGTAAGTCCTCTGGCCTTGTGTATATGCCCCTACGGGGTATTTTTGTAATTATGCCCCTCAGTGGGCCATGTTTGTAAGTTTCTACACCCCGAGGTTGCCGAATTACGAAGTTCTATCCCAATGATGGAAGAGTTACGAGAAAACCCCCCCGGGGTCGTGCGAAGCAAAATGTCCTGTTATTTGCAGTTATATCCTGCAACTTTTGTAATTGGGACTACGTCCCTACCTCCCGCGTTAGTGTGGACTCTTGTACAGTCGACAACTCGCCGACAACCCTTGTACCCATTTGGGCTATAAATGTATCTAGTGTGCTCTACAAATTTCCTCTGTATGTCAATCGGGGAAAATTATAAGAAAACCCCTTCAACTTGTGGGAATTGCATTTATACCCCTCCTTCGACTAAGTTGACACGTGTGAGTCTTCGATGAAGCCCCTTGTCACTCCTTTGGTCCGAGGACATTGTCAGCTCAGTCCGACACTTGGGTGCCACCTCAGATTGGATCCACCTAGGGTTTGGTAAAATTACCGAAATACCCTTATGACCCAGAAATGGCCTAAGAGCCCTCAAAACCCTCCAAAAAATTACCTCAGTGCCCTCAGGAGTCAAAAATCTTATTTTACTCTCTCGAACCCAGAAATTTCGGGAATGCCCCTGGCCTGGTAAAATTACCAAAATACCCCTGGAAGTGTAAAGTTATCAAAATGCCCCCAGGGTCCAGGAAACCTCCCGCGACCTCAAAAATGCCTACGGCTTTCGCACATTTGCATTCATACTCCTAAATTCCAGGGTTTTGCCTAAACGTAAGGGGCCTCAGTTGAAACCCTAGCTCAGTCATTCTGTTGGTCGGTGGTAAATGAGTGGACATTGTGAGCCCTCCAAATGAGTTTGCCCTCAACATCAGAACCCCTATAGAAGGATTCAGGATTTCTTTACCAGTTAAATAAAGGTGTTCGGACGTTAGGCCGATGTAAATCAACACTGACTTTGGTCAGTGGGGAGAGGTCCAGCACCCGAACCCAAATCGTCTAATATTATGCGCACCCACGGAATAAACCTCTACACATGGGGGGAATGTTTCTTTTCAACAAGAACATTTTATGTTTGTTTTTCCTACGTGAAAAATTTCGTGTTCCACAACAGCTCAAATGCCTCATGCTCCTCAGGGTGGCATAGCTGAATATCAAGACTTGCCACCCAAGGTTATTGAACAAGCAATCCAGGCCACGTTCCGAGGGCAACAAGAAGAAGATGCCTGGGTCTAAGTCACATCAAAGAAGCCTTCTAGGTCTAGGTCTTCTAAAATCCCAGCTCCAAGTAGAAAACATGGTTCTACGGGTGCATCCACTCGGCTTCAAAGCCTACTCAACCTTCTACACGAGGCTGAAAAGGCTAAAAAGTAACAGAAGAACAGAAAGAAAAATCTTAAAAGGAGATTAAAGAAACAGGCAAAGCAAGTTGCTGCCATGGAAGCTCCGAAGAAGTTAACTCCCTTGCAAAAGCTACATAGGCTCATTGACGAGTTGGAAGAGTACATTCCTCCTCGTCCTACTCGAGTTGTCTCGTTGGACAAATACATCCCATGGAAAGAAATGGAGCACAAAACTCGTTCGAGGAATTGGCTCCATCAGATATACCGACCAGCGAAAGAGGGGAAAAAAACTCCCAATTCCGAAAGAACTATCCTTATTTTACAAGGACGAAGAAATTACCATTGAGAAACTTGAAGAAATGCTTAAAAGTTTCTCGTGTAACATAGTCGCTATCCCTCCTCCAGATAATATCAACTCTGTTCCCGAGGAGGATGGCTCTGCATCTGGGCATTCTAAACACAGGGGTGCCATAGCCACATATCAGTGGCGCCCAACAGAAGAAAGTAGCCGAGACCGAGGTCGGGGGCGAGGCCATGACCGTGGAAGAGGCCCAAGGTAGTCCACTGGCGAAAGGGTCAGCGTCACTAATCCTGACAGAGTCATAATATTTCGAATAAAATGTAGCCCAATCCCAGAAGTGGAGGTAAGGGGTCGTAGCTTCAAGTTCAGACCTCATGAGCTAGAAGAAGAATCTTCAAACCCAAAGATGCCAAATGAAACTTGGGAGTGCCAAATGAGCCTGTTGAGCAGGCTAGCTCTTCTGGTAAGGACCAACAAGATGCACCACCACCGCCAGAAGAAGAACCATATCTAGCTCGACTATTTCAAGGAGAGGCTAAAGAGCAGGGGGGTGGAACAACCTCCCGAAAAGGAGAATTCCACCACATTGCCACCCAACTTGGACAAGATATTCTCTCCTCTTGATTTGCTCACGCAAGGGCAGACTACAAGATTATTGAGTAGATGAAGCAGTTCCCTACAAACATCACTATCAGGGAGGCTATTTCTTGGAGCAAAGAATTGAGGGAACCCCTCGTAAGAATACTCCAGAAGCCAGAAACATATGAAGCCCATGCGGCTGAGCTGCAAAACCAAGCCTACGAGGCATTCGCAGCTAATGTTACATTTTCAGATAAGGACATGTTATTGTCTTCTTCCTGCCACAATCGCCCGTTATATATGCAGAGGAAGATTAACGGCCATGCGATTAACCGGATCATGATCGATGCCGGTACGGCTATCAATATCATGCCTCTGAAAGCATTCAAGTCCTTGTACCTAATGCCTTACCTACACAAGGTGAACGTGATCAAGATATTGGGTTTCAACTAAAATACTGAGAATGCCATGGGCTGAGTCGATGTGGAGCTAGTCATGAGTGAATATGCAACGAAGGTGTCATTTTATATCGTTGATGCCAACACCTCGTATAAAGTCCTCCGAGGAAGACCTTGGCTACATGAAAATTGGGTCGTCTCTTCGACACTCCACCAATGCATCAAATATGTAAAAGATGGGGAACAACACACGGTCTTCGCGGACCAAGCTCCCTTTCGACAAAATGAATGTAATCTTGCAGACGCTTCACTGTATTTTGAAGAACCTATCTTGGCAACCCCCGAGAAAATCAAGGATAAGGGCAAGCAAAAGGTGATCCCAGAAAAGGAAGGAGAGGGGCTCTTTGCCGTAAATAAAGAAAAAGCAAAATTGCATAGGATGGCTCTTCAAGCCAAGGCTAAGCAAACTCGGCCTGAAAGATGAGAATTTAACTTTGAGGTCAACCTCATCAGTGGGGCAATCAAAGAAAAGTATTTCCTTGCCGCCCTCGTGCATGCAGCTCCCTTTCGTCAGAGAAGAATATAAGGTAGAACCATTGAAGACTTTTATAGTCACCTACCGAAGGAAAAGAAGAAACAATAAGGAGGAGGGCAAACCAATCGTCTTCTATAAGGGAGACTTGGTTCCCCGGGGTCCACCAGAAGATGACTTTGGTTGGAAGACTCCGACAGATAATGCTCCTATGATCGTTCAAGGATTGGATGACATGCCAAAGCACATACAAGAAATGTGCATAAAACAAAAGATTCCGTATGTACAAGATCATGCCCAATGGAAATTCTTTCAACAACTCTAGTATCCCTCACAAGCCCAAGGCCAACCTCCTTCATTCAAAAAATGACACAAGAGGGCTCGGGTACAACTCGAATGAAGACTTCCAAGTCCACTATGCAGTAAATGTTGTAGACGAGTTGCCCTGTACTAATGAGCAAACAGAAACTCATGCCAAGTTTGACAGCTCAAGAGAAGAGGAGGAAGAAATCCTCATGTTACCTTCTCCAATAAACCCTGACCAACTATTTCCCGCTAAGGAGAGTTCCTCTCAGCTACCTCTCCCTCAAAAAGATGAAGGAAGTCCTTCAAATCCCCCGCCAGTGGAGGAAACTTCTGAAGTCCATGATGTCCACGTCACCAACATAGACGATGACGAAGACTTCATAAATCTTCAGCCAACCCCACAAGAGCTGGAAGATGGCGGTCAGGCAACCGTAGATAAACTGGTAGAAGTAAACATCAGTGGGACCAAAGAACACCGACTAACCTTCGTCAGTGCCCTTCTGAGTGACGTGGAAAAACAGGCATACAAACAACTACTAACAGAATTCAAAGATTGCTTTGCTTGAGCATATAAGGAGATGCCTGGTTTGGAGCCTTCAGTGGCTGAACATGAACTGACAATTAATCCTACTGCCAAACAAGTGAAGCAGTCTCAAAGGCGCATGCGCCATGAGCTAGAGCTCAAAGTGAATGCCGAAGTCGATAAACTCTTAGAGGTGGACTTTGTAGAGCCGTGCATGTACTCAGTCTGACTCGCCAACATAGTCCCAGTTAAGATAAAGAATGGCCAAGTTCGGATTTGTGTTGACTTCCGAGATCTGAACAAAGCATACCCAAAGGACGACTTCTGAGTCCCAATCATTGAAATAATAGTGGATGTAACCATAGGCCATGGGGCTCTATCCTTCATAGACAGGTCGTCTGGATACAACCAAATCCGTATGGCGATGAAAGATAAAGAGCACATGGCCTTCGGGTCTCCCAAAGGAATATTCAACTACAAGAGAATGCCCTTTGGTCTGAAAAATGTCGGTGCTACATATGACCAAGATTTTTGACGAGATGTTACATGATCTCGTGGAATGCTATGTTGATGCTTTGGTCGTCAAAACAAAGAAGTGGGAGGACCACTTGGTGGATTTGCGTCGAGTCTTCAAAAGGCCCCGACAATACAATCTCAAAATGAACCCAATGAAGTGCGCATTTGAGGTCGCAAGTGGAAAATTCTTGGGATTTGTAGTCAGGTAGCGGGGGTTTGAAATTGACTCGGACAAAAGCAATAAGAGTTACCTCCTCCTAAAAATCTGATAGAGCTCAGATCCTTTCAGGGGAGACTTGCATATATCCGGCGATTTATTTCAAACCTCTCTGGGAGGTGCATGCCTTTTAGGAGGTTGATGAAAAAAGATGCACCCTTTATTGGGATCAGGAATGCCAAAAAGCTTTTGAACAGATAAAAAGATATCTCCTCAATCTCTCGGTGTTGGGGGCACCTTTCAAAGGAAAGCATCTAATCCTCTACATTACAGCAATGAATGCTTCTTTAAGAGCATTATTAGCGCAAGTAAACGAAGGGGGAAAGGAACAACCTTTATACTATCTTAATAGGAAGCTTGTTGACCCGAAGCTTAGATATTCACCCATGGAAAAGGTGTTCTTAGCCTTAGCATTCGTAATGAAAAAACTAAGGCATTATCTCCTAGCCCATCGAGTAGAACTTATATCAAAATGTGACCCACTGAAATTCCTCCTTAGTCAGCCTGCCCTGTCAGGAAGACTTGGGAAATGGGCGTTTCTTCTTATGGTGTTTAATATCACCTTTGTCCCGCGGAAGGAAATTAAGGGACAAAGAATGGCCGAGTTCTTGCCAGCACATCCTGTGTCGGAGGATTCTCCACTTCATATAGAACTTCCGGACGAAGAAACACTCATGTCTCAAGAAGCAGAGGAGCAACCGGAAAGCAATTCTCAAAGTAGTCGAGACGTCCTTGCTATGGACTACCTTACTGGGAGTTGTACTTTGATTGTGCCTCCCAACCAGTTAAGAAGACCAATGGCACTACAAACTTCAAGTCTGGGGTTGGAATAGTCTTCATGACACCTCAGCGAGGCATGCTACTCAACTCGTGCGCCCTCATAAAGTCGTTGACAAATAACAAGGCGGAATATGAAGCTCTAATACTTGGGCTTCAAATGGCTCTCGAAATGGACGTCAGGTGCATTAAAGTCTTGGAGACTCATAGCTAATCATACAACAAGTCTTAGGTGACTATGAGGTCAGAAAGAAGGAGCTAATCCCATATCATGCAGCAGTCATGAGACTAAAAAAAAAATTCTACCTATCCGAGATAGGACATGTCCCCAAGAGTAACAACTCCCAAGCAGATGCCTTGGCCAAACTCGCCTCAGCCATAAAACTCCCGCCTGAGGGAGAAATAGGCATCATTGTTAGACATTGGAGACTGATGTCTAGCGTACTGGAGGAAGACTCTGGTCTCACTAATTACGAGGTTAACAATGTGGAGGAGGATAATTCCGCCGAGGAGGAAGACTAGCGGGAACCTATAATAAAGATAAAGAATAGGTGGTTACCTCCCAATTGAGAACAAAGGGTTAAACTGTTACGCAGAGCAACCTTATATGAGTTGATAGAAGGCTCCCTTTATAAACTTGTCCATAAAAAGGACAAATCAGTCCTCCTAAGATGTGTCTCCATGTCAGAGGCTAAGACAATCATGCAGGAAGTCCACTCCGGATTATGCGATACCCATCAGGTCGGGATCAAGATGAAAAAAATATTAAGCTGAAAGGCTTCTACTGGCCAGCCATGTATGCGGATTGTCATCATCATACCCGCACATGCCATCGATGCCAGGCATTTGGGCCGATGCCCAGAAGGCCTCCTAATCCATGACACCTGACGGCTCCCACGTGGCCATTTGCATAATGGGGCATGAATGTCGTGAGACCTTTCCCATCATCCTCCAAAGGTTATCCTGGCCATTACAGACTATTTTTCTCGTTGGGCGGAAGCCATCCCGCTTCAAGAAGTGACGGGCGAAATTGTTACTCGATTTGTCAGACATTACATAATCTACAAGTTCGGCACTTTTAGCGGGATCATGTCTGACAATGGCACATCCTTCAAGAACTGGCGTCCAAATCTCACATTGATTGGAGGACATCATCAGTCTATAATCTGCAAGCCAATGGATTGACCGAGGCCTTCATTAAGACTCTCTGCAAGTTGTTGGCCAAGATAGTGGGTAACTGCAAGTGAGATTGGGAAGAGAAGATACATGAAGCACTTTGGGCATACAAAACAGTGTATAAAACCCGTACAAGGCGTTCTCCATTTTCCCTCGTTTACAGAGCAGAAGCTGTGTTGCCAGTCGAAATCGAACTGGCCTCTTACCGTGTTGCGGCCCATGACAGATTGACGAGATAGGATCAAAACGAAATTGAAAGGAGGCTCGAGGAGTTGTCAAGCCTGGAGGGAAAAGATTGGAGGCCTATAAGCATCTCCAAGCATACCAAGCCAGAATGGTGCAAGCTCATGATAAGCTCGAAAAAGGGAGAGCCTTCAAAATAGGTGATCTGGTCATGATTAACGAAAAAGAAGTCATGGTAGAGAAGCTTAGCGGCAAATTGAAACCCAATTAACGTGGACCTTATGTCATTCAAACGGTCTACGAAAGAGATACATTGTTGTTGATCACAAATGAGACAACCCTTTTTCCTCCGCTCAATGGCAAACATTTGACACTGTATCATGCCCCAAAGCATGAGTTTGTAAAATGATCATCTCAAGATCTGTCTCCATCTCTCTCTCTCTAAAAAAAAGGACTTAAAATAGAGGTGCCTAGTGGACTCGGTCATTCTTATCAAAGGAATGGCTGAAGGCAAAAAGATCAAACACTCGGCTAAGGTGAAAACCCGAAAGGGTGTCTCAAGCAAAAATGGGTAACCCCTCAATGTGAAAATCCGAAAGGGCGCACTGGAAAAAGCTAAAGGGGGCCAGTCTCGGCGAAAACCCGAAAGGGCAGTGAGGTCAGTAAAGTGAAAAAACAAAACAAAACAAACCAAAAAAACTT
This sequence comes from Amorphophallus konjac, assembly GCA_022559845.1. Classification (NCBI taxonomy): domain Eukaryota; kingdom Viridiplantae; phylum Streptophyta; class Magnoliopsida; order Alismatales; family Araceae; genus Amorphophallus; species Amorphophallus konjac. The sequence goes on along the minus strand of JAHNEJ010002868.1, from coordinate 68,558 downwards.
TCCTTTTGCAAGGCGTTCATGCGGGTAAGCCGGTTCAATGGCTTTGCCCTGAAAGGACGACTGCACTCCAATGGAGTCACAACTGCAACTTCGACACAAACTTGCAACATTCGGTTCCACTGTGACCGCCAATTCTAGGCCAACACACCCCCAAGGGCCGGCCAACACACCCCCAAGGGTCAGACAACATCAACTCGACCCACATACCTCCAAGGGTCGGCTAACACCAATTTCAGACCAACACACCCCCAAGGGTCGACCAACAAGAAACTCAACGGCGTCAAACCATCAAGGTCAGCCAACAAACTCCCTGGCGCCAAACTATCAAGGTCAGCCAGCAAATGATTGATCCCAAACCACAAAGGGTCAATCAACCCAAAACCCAAATCTCCAACTTCCAAACCAAAAAGGTCAACCGACACACTCACTGGCGTCAAACCACCAAGGTCAGCCAGCAAACGATTGATCCCAAACCACAATGGGTCAATCAACCCAAGACCCAAAATCTTCGGCTTCCAAACCAAAAAAGTCAGCCAACTCAAAACCCAAATCACAAGTTCCTACATGTCCTATCGCAGCAAGCATCTCTACGGAATTTGTGTAAACTTGAGAGGTTCTCAACCCCCTAAAATATGTGCCTTGAAAACCAAAGCCATAAAAGCCAATTAATCCAAACCTAAACACTAGGTGCCAGTGTTGCAAAGCTCGGCCCACCTGCCTCTCAGACACTATAGGTCAAAAAAAAGGGCTTAAAATATTGGTGCCCCTGCGAACTTAGCCGTCCTCATTAAGAGGGCATCTAAGGGTGAGAATGCCATAAACTCGGCTGAGGTGAGAATCCGAAAGGGCGTCTCAAGCAAAATTAGGTCACCCCTCGGTGTGAAAACCCGAAAGGGAGCACCGGAAAAAGTTAGAGGGGGCTAACTTCAGCGAAAACCCAAAAGGGCAGTGGAGTTGGTAAACAATAAAAAAAAAAGCAAAACAAAAAAAAGGATGAAGGTAAATAAAAGCAGCAAGTCGCAACTAATTCTATTTTTCTTTCATTCATCATTAAAAAAGAGGAGTCCGAGAGAAGCCCTCGGAGTAACTATTAATGAATGCTAAATAAGACTGAAGGTACTTCAACTCTATGAAATAAGGGCTGGAAAGTCAGAAATGTCGTCAACCATATGCAAGAAGTATTGAGGAAAACAAACAGATGTCAACTATGTGCAAGGGCAAGCCCTTAGCCCGCTACAATCTTAGCTGCAGATCAACCTCCCTAAAACAAGTCTGTCAGTTTAGACGAGGCTCACTCTTCCTCAGCTTAGCGACGCGAGCCCTCCTTGAAACCAAGTCCCTCCAAAGAGCAGCAAGGCCCTCAGATAAGGCATATGCTTCGGCCTGCGCCTGGAGTCCTTCAGCCTCGTTTCTCTAGGAAGCTGAAGACAAATCTTGAGCCTTTGCCATCAAGGCCTGTGCTTCGAGTCTCAACTTTTCTGTCTCGAGCATTAGCGCTTTGGCATTGGTCAACTTTTCTTGGCCACAGGCGCGAACGGTCTTTATTTTGCGGTCTTTTTCAACCGAGGCCGCATCTAGCTCAAAAATCTTCTCTTCCTCTTGCTGAATAATTACCAGGGTCTTCTTCTTCTATTCTTGAATGGAGTGGAGATGCGCAAATCGACTCCAAAGGGCGGATAGGGCAGGCGTCCACGTCTCCTTGGGGAGACCAAATCCATGATAGCTCCGAGTATACCCGTCTAGGCCATTTCTCATAGCTTCTACTAAAAGAAGGGGATCCAAGCAAAGCAGTATTTGCAAGTTCTGAACAAGCAAGAGAGCCATTTCAAGGGGCGCCAATGGTACTATCGGTTACGGTATGTCAGGCTTTCTTAGGAGCGAGGCTATCGAGTTGGGATCCCTACAGCCAGCAAGGGGAAGAGAATTACCCTTCTTAGGAGCGAGGCTAGGACCCTCTATGCCAAAGGAAGAGCCTAGATTCTCGGCATCGGGAGGCGGATGCTGTAACGACCCAAGATCTGGATACCGGGAGTTATCTGATACCATTTGAATCCTAGCCTGCCACCCACGAGCCGGAAGGCTCGGAAGGATTATTTAGGTGTGTAGAGGTACATTGAAATTTAAAATAATGCAGGCAACAACTATATAATTAATTGTTTAAATAACAGAAAATACAATTACATTTTCAATTAATAATCTAACTACAGAGTCCAGTCCAACAAAGTACATTCTACAGGGAAAGAAATGTACTCAAATGCCGTTACGCCCCTGGCTCTGGCAAGCTGGCAACTATGAACCTCCGCGTTGCACCTCCAAATCTCGAGGAGGAACCGCAACACCTGAAAAGAAAAGGGGTAAGCCTCATCTCATTGGCTAAGTAGGGATCCTACGGATCTCCATCACAAAACAACGGCGGTAAACAACAGCGATAACAATAATAACAACGGAAGCAATATCCGTAGTAAGAACAGAACAACGGTAGCTGATGGAACCACGACCCTCTAAGCTACTCCTACGGCGACGAGAAGCAGACCTCGATCTCACAGTCGGGGGACAGCCGAACCAACGAGAAACCCTGGCTATACTACCGAAAGAAACACCACGACGTCTCTATCGTGGAGGCCCGTCCTTACAGACGAAGGCCCAACCCAAGACCACGCAGTCCAAGGGTACGGTCACGACCTCGCCGTTGTGAACCCTACACAGTCTGTGGGTGAAACCTCGATAACCCTACCGAGAACCCTAGACCACAACGTCGGGAAAAGCTACCAGAAACCACTCGAAGAATCACGTCTCGCAGACAGGAAACCTAAATCTCGAGTCAAGAGAGTCACGTGTTGCTGTGACGGGAGAACCTTCCCACTAGAAGAAAGGCCGATGCGTCCACTGACGACCTAGTCCGCGCCATGGGTGTCTCCCTACTTGTCCTAGGCAGAAACTGAGACACCGTACAAGTAACACAAGACAAGGGTCTAGTCGGGTCGTGCTCGTCAGCATGCGTCCTGAAGTCCCCAACCACTTGTGCACACACTGACTGACTGCGCTATGTCAGGCCCTCTAGCTGGTTTTTCTCCGACTCGGACTCGAGCCGCCACAGTGGGAGGCCCTACGGCAACCAACCTAAATCGTCTCTCCCAGATCAAGCTCTCCGCCGCTCCCAAGCGGGTTGGCACACACGTGCCCAGACAAGCTACAACTAGTGGGGGTCACGGAACGTGGACAGTCTCCGCAGAGAGGGAAAAACCCGAAGTACCAAGGCTACAAACGTACCCATCGCAGGAACCAGGAAGTACCGAGTGGCCCGACGTCACCAAACACTGGACAGTCAACTAGACGTACTAATCCAACGGTCCTTGAGTCACACGACTCAGGCCAAGACCGTTTGTACAACACGGCACCATGCCGTCAAATCACCTTAGTCCAAGAGCCAAAAACCACGGTCAAAAGGGACTCTTAAGGCGGCTCACAACCGCCGGGTCCATTCCCTTTCCGAGGGAGACTAAGAAACCCCCAGTCCCAGGCTGGGTCAAAGGACTCTCAGTCATTAGCCATACGCATGGCCCACACAGAAACCGCTCTGAAGAAGCTAACATCGTGCGGAGACAACCCTCCGCACCTACACCAGTACACGGTGATTCGATCTAGCATAACAAGAAAGCCTGGAACACACGGGGTCACCCAGACCCTCTAAACCACACAGGCATGCTAAACGAGATAATGAATCTTCCGAACATCCGAAAACACGATCTCAGTCCCCACGGGGTGTCCGGGACATCCACGGGGCCAAAGGTCGACCAAAGGGTCACGACCGGGTAGACCGAAGGCCAAAATGGGCTAAGAGAATGTGTTTAGGTCGACCGGCCCACTAGGTCGGTCGACCGGCCCACTGGGTCGGTCGACCAACACAGGGGGTCGGTCAACCAGTCCATTGGGTTGGTCGACCGGACCACCAGCAGCCCATCTGCTGGGCATGGGTCGGTCGACTGAACCATGCCAGCCTGCCCTGTCCGTGGTGAACGCATGATCGGTCGACCGATTTCTCAAATCGGTCGACCGATCCCAGCGACGCACCTGCGGGTGCTCTGCTGTGGAAGCTCAAACCACGTCCCACTCAACCCATTTGAGGGGGAAAACAATGGGAAACTCTTCCCCAACCTCTTTAGCACCGGGAGGTCCCATTCAAACCACAAAAACGCGATTAAAACGACGAATCCGTCGCTCACCCCAAAATCAAGCATTTTAACCCCGACATGGAAAGAAAACCACCCTCGGCCTCATCTCGGCCTATTAATCACGGGAAAAGGGAATGCACGGGCTAGGGATCCGTCCCCCTACCTCCACCGACGATTTCCCGCGCCGAGGACGCCGATTCCACGCGAAAATGCCGCTTGAACCGTCACCGGGGTCCCAAATCCGCGGACAAAGCACACCGCGCCACTGCCTCCATTCCTTGCTCCCGTCCTCGACCGCTCGCCACCCCATGTCGCCTCTGCCTCATCCACGCCGTCCTCCGTCGGCCGCTCGGAGGAGTGGGGAGAAGGAGAGAACGAGAGAAGAGAGAGGGAGAGAATGAGAGAAATGGGGAGAGTGGGGGTGTGAGTTGATTTAAATAGGAAATTAATTGGGGTTTTAAAATTTTAAAAAATAAAAAATTGGGGAAAAATCATCCCCACGATCCTCGAAAAACGCACGACGCACCTGCAACGTCTCGGAGCCCGAAAACACATCGATTCACCCTACATAAGGGTCCGAAGGCCCGATAGCCAAAAATCCGATTTTAACTGTAAAACACGATCCGGGACCCACGAAAGCGCTCTGAAACCTATGGATCCTGATCCGAAAAAATCGGGGTGTTACAGATGCGAAGTGTTGTCTCCTTGATTATCTGTAGGGTGATTATAGTTAAAAAAAAGGAGGGAACTCTCCGTCTCTTTGTGCAGTCAATAAATGAAGAGGGAGGGAAGGAGCCATGTAAGCATAGCCGGTGAGTGGCTCAGGATGTCCCCCTTGACTTTCGGCAAAGGGGACGCATCAGTAAGTGGTGTGTAATAATCAAAAAGATGCATCAGATCTTCGAGGGTCAGGTCTTGACCAATCACCTCCTGCTGTGTGGGCACATTCCCTAGAGGTGGAGAAAACATCATCTCTGTTGTAGCTCCAAAGGGACCTACATTAAAAGGAAAAAAGAGAGAGGGGCAAAACAACCACGGTTACCAATTGGAGAATAAAAGTGGATGTCGAAGCTAAACAGGGCATTGTTGTCGGCCGAAACGTATCGGTTTCGGCTGGACCCGAAACCGTTTTAGCCTCTTTCACTGTAGCTAAAACGGTTTCGGGTAAGGGTATCGATTTCGGGCGAAACCGATACCCATTTCACCCGAAACCATTCGGTTTCGGGCGAAACACGTGAACTCAAAAGGAATTTCACGTGAAACCACTGCCTGAGCCCCCCCCGACCCCAAAACCCTTCACCCCTCCCCTCCCACCGCGGAAACACCAGGAGCAGCAGCAGCAGCCGCGAAGCAACAGCAGCAACAGCAGCCGCGGAGCAACAGCAGCCGCAGCCGCCCCGCGGCCCCGCCCCGCCTGAGCAGCAGTCGCCGCTGCAGAAACACCAGCAGCAGCAACCGCGGAGCAGCAGCAGGCCAACAGGCCCGCCAGCCCCTCCCTGTGCGCTGCGCCCGCCTGCCGCCTGCGGCCTGCGCGTGCGTGCGTGTGCTGCCTGCGCGTGCCCGCCAGTCGGCCAGCAGCCAGCCCCAACCCGCGCTCCCGCCCACCGTGCCCCTGCTACCGGCAACCCGCCAGTGCCCAGCCTAGCCCCATACCACCCTAATTAGCTCTAATTAGGGCTAGGTAAGATTTCTTAGATGATTATTTTGTTAAATAATTCTTTTAATTTAGTGATTAGACTAAAAATGTTAGTTTAGCCCTAATTAGACTATGAAATTTAGGGCTTTCATCTAATTAGGTTTTGTAAGGGTCAATTAAAGTTTCATTGACTAATTTTAACTTCTATCATGTTGGTAATTAATTTTTGTCAAGGGTGATTAGGTTAAAATTATAAATTAAATCATAATTAGACTATTAAATTTGGGGCTTTCCTCTAATTAGGTTTAGTAAGGGTCAATTGAAGCTCAAGTAAGCTTCATTAATTAATTTGGACCTCTATCATGTTGGTAATTAATTTTTTTCAAGGGTGATTAGGCTAAAATTATAAATTAAATCTTAATTAGACTATTAAATTTGGGGCTTTCCTCTAATTAGGTTTAGTAAGGTTTAATTGAAGCTCAATTAAGCTTCATTAATTAATTTGGAGCTCTATCATGCTCGGAATTAATTTTTATGAAGGGTGATTAGGCTATATGTGTTAATTAAGCCCTAATTACATTATTAATTTTGGGGCTTTCCTCTAATTAGGTTTAGTAAAGTTCAATTGAAGCTCAATTAAGATTCATTGACTAAATTTAACCTCTTTCATAACAAATTATCTTTTTTTCATTATACTTACAAGACATTGTCTTTTACTGTCTTAATGCAGCATCATGTCTAGACGTCAACAAACACAGGAGCAGCAACGGCAGGAGGATCCGGGGTGGGCCCACCTGTCCTTAGTTGATGCTAAGAGAAGGTTAAATGTAATTATTGTGGTAGGGAGATGTATGGCGGAATTACCAGAGGAAAGTAACATTTAGCAGGGGTACGAGGAGAGGTGAGACAATGCGACCACTGTCCACGAGAGGTGCGAGAGGAGATGCGCCAGTGCCTTCTGGGCAAAAAGGAGAGGATGCAACAAAGGGCTGAGGATGAGGAGGAAATTGCTGAGGAGATTTCTGGCAGAAGGGTTAGGAGGGATGATGATGAGGAAGGCACTGAAGATTCTGATCCGGAGCTGACTGAAACAAGGGAGCGTGAAGAAGCCGCTCGAAGGAAAGGAAAGGCACCCATGGGTTCAGGAGGGACTTACTCCAGTACAGCTGCACAACGTCCTGACATTGCTGCCCCGCCCCCGCAGACGCAGAGAACAGGCCCCATGGACAGTTATCTCCACAGAAGGCCCTAGGCTACACAACCTAAGATCAAAAGTGCATTGAGAGGGGTCAAAAAATATGCAGAAGTTGCAGGGCATGCATTTAAAAGCATCTGTAAATGATTTTTTCATGCAGGTGTCCCTGTACATGCTGCTGAAAGTGAATATTTTCAACCTATGTTGGATGCCATAGCAGATGCTGGCCCTGGCTTGAAGACACCGTCACGTCGGGACATATACGGGCGTGGGCTTGAGGCAGAGGTTGAGGAGCTCCATGATTGGGTTCAAAGCTTCAAGCATATATGGATGGAGAGAGGATGCATTATTATGTGTGATGGTTGGACTGGTACCACGAAAAAGTCCATGATTAACTTTTTGGTCTATAGCATCGAAGGTACAATATTTGTAAAATCTGTAGATGCATCAAATTTTGAAAAAACTGTCAATTATTTGTTTCATTTGATGGACAACATGGTAGACGAAATTGGTGAATAAAATGTTGTACAAGTTGTTACTGATAATGAAGCCAGTTATAAGGCTGTAGGGAGGAAATTGATGCATAAGCGCAGACATTTATATTGGCTCCCATGCGCAACACATTGTCTAGATCTCATACTTGAAGACATAGGGAAGGACAAACATGTGAAGAAGAAGTTTGAAAGGGCACAAAAGATTACCCAGTATATTTATGGCCATCCTAGGATATTGAACATGTTCAGGGAGCATGCAAGTGGGGGGCGAGATATTATCCGTGCAGGGCTAACCAGATTTGCTTCAAATTTCATTTCTTTGGAGTCTCTGCATAGGTATACTGTTGAACTCAATTATTACTTCTTTATCCCTATAGTTATGATCCGTATTTGATTCAAATTTTATTTCTTTGCACAGGTATAAGAATGAGTTGAAAGCTTTCATGTACCACAATACCCTGCGGGAATACATCGACAAGGGCAATGTTGATGCTCAGATGGATTATTTGGATGTCTGTCAAATCGTGGACGACAACAAATTCTGAGGCAGAGTAACACGATACATGAAAGTAGTAACCCCCCTCGTGAAGGTCCTAAGATTGGTAGATGGCGATGACAAGAATGATATGGGATATCTGTATGAGGCCATGGACCATGCGAAATTGGAGTTGCAGGAGTTGCTTCCCAAAGAATATGCAAAGTGGTGGAAGATTATTGACCATAGATGGGACACCACATTACACCACGACTTGCATGCAGCTGGTGAGTGATTATTTGTACTCATATATTATTGACCATACATTAACTATATACAAATGCAGGTTATTTTCTGAACTCTCGATTCATGTACGATGCCAATGCACATGTTGATGCCGAGGTGCTTCAAGGCACTTTAAAAGTCATTTGTCGTTTATCGAGGACACCAGATAAGAGGCTTCAGGCGGAAGTAGAGGTTGGCCTGTTTGATTTCATGAATAAGAGGTATAGAATTTACTTTACTAATCTATTATGTAATTTTTGTAGATGAACAACTATAGAATGAGAACTGGGACGTATTCTGACTCCCAATTGCTATACGCAGTGGGAAGAGTGAGCCCAGGTATACTTCATCTTTGTGCTTTCTTTGCAATTACATCTTCCTTAATTAATTTTTATTTACAACTTATATTTATTTGTTTATGGTTGGTTGCTGTAACAGCTGACTGGTGGATCATGGTGAACAATAGACAATTGGGCAATTCTGCATTGGCTTTCATTGCAATCAGGGTGTTGAATCAAACCACATCAACAAGCCAATGTGAAAGAAATTGGAGCACGTTCAGCCTTATACACTCAAAGGTTCGCAATCGGCTAAAGGCTGATCGGTTAGAGAAATTAGTGTACTGCCACTACAATATGAGGTTGAGACAACAGCTGCGAGACAAACGCGTCGCCGAGGATGCCGCCGCAGAAATTGATGTGGATGCTTTATTTGATGATGATAATCCCTTGCAGTCTTGGGTGGAGACACGAGAGCCGGTTGATGAGCCCGTTTTTGATGTTGATGATAGAAGATGGGCAGAGACTTGATGAAGATGAGGCAAGAGATCTCGAATTCAGAAGAAAATCAAAGAGGGTCAGAGATACTCATGCGCACCAGTCTAGGGTTGTTGATGACACTGAGGAGCAGTTCGAGTTTGAGCCAGCTAGACACTCAGATACAGATAGCAGGCCAGTCACTCCTAGAATGGTCAAGCCATCGGTCTCCTTAAGAAGAAGTACATCAGTGCATGGGCAAACTGAGAGGACAAATGCTGCTGCTCGAGAGGACCCGACAATTGAGCAGTTGAAGCAGATTTATGTGAGGCACACGCCAAGGGATAAAGGACTCATGTCAAATATCACTGAAAAATTGGCACCACAAGAGAAAAAAGCATCCCCAAAGGCTAAAAAGCGACTGATTTCTTGTGGTGATGATGATGATGGTGATCATCCCGGAGGTGCTACAGGTGGTACTAGTGTTGCAGGTGGTACAGGTGATGCAGGTGCTGCAGGTGGTACAGGTGCTGCAGGTGGTACTACTGGATACAGTCAAGGTCAGCGAGGATATGATTCACCAGGTTACGAAGGTGGCCAACAGGAAGCAGCTATTTATGGGTCGTGGAATTATGAACCATCATTCCAGTTCCATCCATATCCGACCTGTTCCTCTTCTCTTCCTCAAGATTCCTATGCTGATACTGGATTCGAATCAAGCCAACCAAACACTCCAAGAGGGATCCAAAGAGGGATGCAGGACTTGGCTACCTCATTGTTTAGTTATAGTGAATATAGACCATACATGCAACCTGGTTATGGGTATCGACACCAAGGGCCAGACGATGAGGAAGAAGGTTCTTCTAGTAATTATTATCCATATTAGGTAAGAATCAATGAATTTTTGTAACATTTATTTTGTCTAATTTGGTCTATTGTACTGCTTGTATTAATGTACAATGGAATATTAGTTTAACTTTCACATGTTCAATGTTTGAAGTTCAATGCGTAGTTGTCTACTTCAAGGTTATTGCACTAACTTATACAGTCAAATGCATGTGTAATAGTTTTTATGATTTTAAGTGTTTATTTATATTTTTTATGATTTTGGAGTGATTTTTTAGAATTAATTTGATTTTTTTTGAACCTTTTAAATGGGTTTCGGCCGGTTTCGGCCGAAACCGATACCGATACCGAGTCGTATCGGTATCGGACTCGGCCGAAACCGAGTCCGAAACCGAGTTTGCCATCCTTGAAACAGGGGCCATATACTTACTTGCAGCCATATTCTCAGCAGAGACCGCCCCCTCAGTCCAGGACGGGATGTCGGTCGGTCATCCTCCTCATCACTGCCAACTCATGGCCTTTTTGAAGAGGCGGAAGGCTCGTCAGGAGTCAGACCCGAAGAATCACTCGACGGAGAGGCTGCAACATCTTGGTCGCCATGAGCATCCTTTGTCAAAAAAAAAGAAGAGGAAAAATAGAAACAGAGATGTTGCTTAGATAAAACAAAACACAAATCCTATTGACAGGAGATTAGCAAAGGAAAGTCTCGTACCTGTGGGTCCAAGTTGTTTTAGTGCCTTCAAAACAAGGGCCTCATGTTTCAATCCAAGCGCTTGGGACACCTTCACAGCCTCTAATATATCCCTCGATGTGCGAGCCACCTCAATATGACAAATATATTCTACCGAACCGGCAGAACCGATGGCATTCATAATGTGTGCCTTCCATTTGCCCAAAGCCTCATTAATAAAACTACCCTCAGGCAGCAGGCTGTTGAACCAACCCTTTTTCTTTAAGCCACAGTCTGCACGAAAGTGTTCCCACCACAAATAGGTGGTCAGAGAGTCGGAAGCAGACCTTCATCGGAAGGAGGAGGTAGCAGAAGTCTGGACGATTGCACTCTTCAAGGGCTTGAAAGCCCCGGTGTATGGACACATGTCCACCGGAATAACTCGTTTTTCCTTCTTTCATGTGGCTACAAGATGTTTAGTGGCATTAGCAGCACTAGAGAAGTGAGACTTCACACAATTGGGGATAAGAGATAGCGGTGGTAGCCCGCTCTTTCGCAGGCGCTGCTCCTTTGTTTCTCTGAGGGCATTTGCAAGTTGTCTAAATATGCAAGTGTGTTTAAACCACCACCTAGCAAAATAAATATCAAAGCACCCACGGCGGGATCGTTGCGAAATGGGGTAGAATTTCTTTTCCTCTCGGAAGAAGAAGTCCCACCAGGCAGCGGAAATCAGATGCACATCTTTACCCTTACACTGCCTCGAGTCCATGGGGAAATCTGAATTAGGAGGAATGCTTTGGTCATAGCCAAAATTCCTTGCGAACCTATGTAGGTAATAGGGTTCAAAAATGGCCATGCTATCCCGACGAAATACCAATACACTGGGTCGAGTATAGTACACCCACTCAATGTAAGCATATGGCAAGTGCTCTACATGGGCGAACACCTAGCTGAAAACAAGGTCTCCCTCTTGCACAAGTAAAGGCCGAAAGAGATAAGAACAGTGATCAAACGTCAACTCTGCTTTGTCCTTAGTCGGCAAGAAAGATAAGACCCGACGTACGCTGACTAATTGCCTGAATATGTCTTGGTCAGCAAGGCCACAGAAGGCAAATATTAACGGAGCCGTGGGATTAGCCACTTCCGATATGCATGAGAACTTTGGGAACAATAGCCCGGCCCAAGCACTCAGATAACAAGAAGGCATCAAAATATTTTTGTCCCGGGGCGAGGAACATGTGGCCCAAGCCCCAAGAATATGATATATATTGGCTAAGGCGGCAGGAGCGAGTGCGACTCTCCGACCACAGGCCATCAAGCAAGCGGGGGAAATTACTTTTGCTCGAAGGATCCCCTCTTCGCCATGAGGGATGACAAAAGTGGCCAGCCAATAAGCGAGGTAGGCGGCCAAGTAGGTAAGGGGCGGGAGTTCACGAGAATTCCAGCCCTCTGAGGCAACATATACATGACGAGGGTGTTGTCGGAAGCTGATTTTCACCTCAGTACACTTACTCCAGGGTTTGTTCGGTTCAGCAAACTCATTGTAATAACAAAAAGGCCCATTGTATAAGTGACATACCCAAGCCTTCAAGGTTACCTTGGTGGTGTGGGCAGCGTCTCTCTTGCCCGCTCGAGCCAGGTCCCTTCAAGTTTTCATCATAAATCTGTGACAATAGGCCAGATGATATATGATGTCACCATAAGTGTGACTACGCCGCAGGTCGTCAAGACACACTTCTTCATAGGCATGGCCACAGATCGACAGACCGAAAATTCTGCAGAAGGCCCATAACTCTAAAGCTCTTTCTCCTTGAGCGCTGGCGAATGTATTCCAGCGAGGATTGAGCCGCTCTACCAAGCCTTGCAGGAGGCCTATACTCTCGGGATACTGATACAAAGTTGTTGTCACAGCATGCCGAATCCCCACCAGATCAAGGATCTCACTATAAAAATGGAGGATGCCACTTAACAATTCAGTGGCCCCTTGACGGTAGCTGTGTGAGGGGATCACAAACCACTTTCCATACCAACTGGGGGACTTAAACCCCAAAATCTAGTCCAGTAAGCATTCTTGGGCAGAGCCATCATCAGTAAATTGTGTCCCGGAAGGCATCAGTATCATTCTGTCAACTGCAAAATCAGTACGCTTGTGTTGACCATACATATTCCAAACAGCTAGTTGTAAAGGCGTTGTGCAAATCCAGAAATTCTCGAAGCCACTAAAAAAGCCCAAGATCTTCTGATCCAGAAATTGCAACTACCGTGTGAAGACTTCCAGATAACTCGGACAAGATAAAATGCACATCCCTTGCATACTGTCTTGTTCCAGCAAAATAGCTCGCTCTAGGCGACACCACTCAGCTAAAAGCTACGGGTCGTCAGCTCCCATGCTGGGAGGAATATAGCTTCGAACAAACTCTTGGAGGAAGTGGTTGAGTGGGTAATGCGAAGGGTATCCCCCGGAGCGGTCATATTTGTAAATGTCATGCTCTTTGGAAATCCTCGCTAGGTCGACAATGCCTTCTGAAGAGTTGGCTTCACCTGTCAGTCCATCTGTGCCATGAAAAGCCACGATCTACTGAGTTGAAATTCTCATCGGTTATTTTAGACGGACCCAGTGGTGGCATCAGTTTGTCAGTCCGCATAACATAGCGCTCTTCTGAGCCTTGGGCCAGTTCTCACAATCTCAGGTCTCCTCCGAAGCGAGCCATGACGGAAAGTCACTGCAAAACAAATTTTGATATAGGTGTTAGCAAATAATACCAAGACAAGTGCAAAAGACTTCATCATATCAAAAAAACTGGAGGCAAAAATATGTTCGTCTTTGATTGGCAAATAATACCAAAACAAGTGTAGAAGACTCTATTATGTCAGAAGGACTGGAAGAACGAAAATGATCATTTTGTTGACAAGCAATGTCAAGATCAACTATAAAAATTTCCCCTCATATCATGCAGACCAGAGAGGGAGAAAATAAGAATTTGCAAGTGACACGTGCCACCTGTCGACGCCATTGGCTCTGACGGATGTCCCGTGGAGGGCATTTGTTGAGCCTATTTATTTTCCCTCGAAGTAATCAAGGAAAATGAAAGTTAAGATAATTAAGTGGCGGTCACAAGAAGACACAAAAGTCAGTGCCGTCGCGATGCCGGGTCACACACACATCCCTAGAAAATTCTGTCGGGTATACAAAACAATCAAAATACCCACACAACAAGTAAATTCCACAATGAATTAATCATTTGCAACTCACGAAGTGAACAAGACCAACGAGGAGCAAAACTTAGAAGAATGGAGCTTCTCCATGCAACAAATGGCACAAGGAGCCACCAAACAAAAGCACAAATCACCAAACACATTGGAGATGTCAATTTCCCTTCCTCCACGTGCAAGAAATGAATAGTAAGGGGACCTTTTATAGAGGTCGGCCACCCCACTCCCTGAAAAGGGGGGTTCGGACCGATTAAACCCCTCACTTGGGGGGTTTGGACTGGATAAACCCCCCAAGTGGGGGGTTTCGTCCGGATAGACCCCCATTTAGGGGGTTTGGTCTGGTTAAACCCCCCACTTGGGGGGTTTGGATAGAATAAACCCCCCAAATGGAGGGTTTGGATCGATTAAACCCCACTTGGGGGACTTTGACCAGTTAAAGCCATAGAATGGGCACTTTGGTCTGGATAAAACCCTAGGTTGGGGACTTTGTCCCTGTTAAACCCATAAAACCCTCAAACTAGGACTTTGGACCGGATAAAACCCTAGAATGGGCACTTTGGTCTAGATAAAACCCTGGGTTGGGAACTTTGCCACGGTTAACCCATAAAACCATCAAAGTGATACTTTGGAGAGATTGAAGTCCTAGAATGGGCACTTTGGACCGATTAAAACCCTAATTGGGTACTTGGCCCGGATAAAGCCCTAGGTTGGGTACTTTGCTCCGGATACACCCCTCATTCTTGGAGTTTGTTCCGGATAAAACCCTTGGTTGGACCTTTTGGACCGGTTAAAGGGGTGTAACCACACACAACCGCTCCTGGGCTCTATAAATACCCCCAGTGGGGCTCAGGACAGAACACACAGACGACACACAGAGAAGAGAGATTGCAGAGAGACAGAGCTCTGAGGATCCTTATGCTTTTGAAGGCTCATTCCTTCGAGTGGGTTTGCGCTTGTGTTGTGCTTGTGTTGTGTTCATAGTGAGGGTATGTAATAAAACTTCCCTCTCCTAGTCTGTGCACAACATGATCTTCATGCGATTTATGTAATTTCCTTGGGGAAAATGATATGATCCCTCAACTTCCAAGTTTTGTAAAAACGCCCCTGTGAGCCTTGCAATTATAGCCTTGCAATTATGTACAAGTTCGAGATGAATCCGAGAAATGTGTACAAGTCCTGATCATCTACAAAAAAGGGTCATGTAAAGTTCAAGAATTTGTCGAGAAAGCTTTGTGATTACAGATGTTACAGCAATGCCATGCATTTTCTTCAGGGATTTATAGAAATGTGTTGTGGCTACACGATCCCGTGGATTTCCCAAAATTGCACGAATGTCTCCATCAAAGGGTGCTATGTCTTGCATTGTGATCAAGTGACGACGAAGTCTAAAGTCGACTCAACAACGTCGATTAAAGAATAATGCTTCCAACTCACCCAATTTTGATCGGCATACTCAGGGTCAAAATTACACCCTAGATAGCATTAACCAGCCATCAAATCTCAGCCTTTGTAGAACACTAATCCAATTCCCCCCCAGTCATCACTAAGTCTCAACCAAACCTCGACGAGAGGTCATATTGTAAACAAACCCTACACCCCCCAGAAATCACACAAGTAAACTTACCTAACCTGAGCATTACGAAATGCCTCAATCTACCACGGAACTACGGGTGCTCCCTGTGCAAGCCAAGTGTTACATACACACCCTGGTTAACCTAGGAAATTGCATGCGCGCCCTCGACAGATTCAAAGGTCGCTAAGCAACCCAGTTTGCTCAACAATGTTAGACAAGCCCGCAAGACCTTCCAAGTTTCCCAAACTCCCCTGACAACTGATATAATGCTACATCCTCTGAAGAGGTGTTATACGGCACCTATAGTTATACCTTCGGCATCACAACTAACGTTGTATTGGTCAACGATTTTTTTTGGCAATTAATCAAGGGTATTTGGGCTTATACCGATGTAAATAAATATCGATTGCGGTAGGTGGGGAATTGTCCAGTACCCGAACTTTAATCGTCTGATAAACCCAATCCACGGAATAAACAACGCACGTGCTATTTAAATAGCTAACAATTGTGCGCTTATGTTAAATAAACGAATTTTGAACATGATTTTGATTTTTCTTATGAATGTTAATTCCGTGTGTTAAACAAGTATGAAACCAATATATTATCTGATTGCATTATCAAATGCCTATTACATATTCCCAAGATGCCTAAATTTGATTTCAATCGGCCATTTTGAGTCTACACAAAAGGTTCACGTATTTATGACAGTCTGGAGCTCAACATGAAATAATGTGTTCGTCTATGCATGTATGTATTCCAAAAATTCTAAAAAAAATGCTAGTAATATTGTTACAGTGAATCTTAGAAAACTTACATATTAGTTTGAAATTATCAGTCTTGGCTTTAACATACAAAATAGGGGGGAATGAAACTACAAAGATTCCCTACAGCTTAAGTAGTTGGGTTCAAAGAACTATAGATTGTCTGCAATGTTAAAAAGGGTAAGAACTTACACTGATCTGCTTCAAATGGCCAGAAAAGGTGGACAAAGACTGGACCAATGATTGCTCATCACCAATATCAGCAAAAATAGCATCAAACCATGGGATATGCACGGGCTCAGATGCAAGAACATAGAGACCTACAACAGCAAAATGATATCATTGACCACATAAAATTTGCACATTTAGCTAACTTGGTGGCAAATGAAGTAGGTATCTTCAAAATTATTGGTTTAATGTTTAGCAAATTAAAGTATTGTCAAAGAGAAAAAAACTCCAGAATAAAAGCCAGCATTAACTGGTATGCCCAGATGTGTTAAGATCATTTCTACAATGCACTAAACGCAACCATATATTGGCCTGTAAAAACATCTTGATGGATAGCAAGCCCGTAGAACTATAATTCAAACAGGAAATTGTTGGACCCCATAGCTTCGCCAGCTGACCAATTGAAATGCAAGCCCCCTGTAAGAGATATTGTATACATGCCCCTCTTGGGTTGTATATTTGAACTTTAGCTTATTGTATCTTGGTCGCTATATTTCTTGAGATTCGCCCTACTCACAGTTGTAGTAGGAAACACTCTCAACAAATGCATATATAGGGCCGTTCCCCAAATAATAAAGGGAAAATTACATATATACGCCTATAAAGTTTCCTATTGCCAAATAAACTCCTCATTTAGATCTATTATCAAGAATACCCTCCAAATAGCTAAAATGTTGCAGTTATGCCCCTATCGTAACTCCTGTTGGTTTACCTCGGGTTAAACACTGGTTAAAGGGCAAAATTATTAACTTACCCTCGAGTTATCTCTCTCTCTCTCCTCAGATGGAAGCCCTCTCCAGAGGGGGAGAGGGGGGCCGCCTGGGTAGGAGGTGGTTTGCTGAGGTTGGGGGAAATGAGGTGCTTGCCGGAGAGGGGAGGCGGGGGCAGCAAGGAGAGGGGGGGATCGCTGGAGTCGCCAGAGGTGGGAGGGGGGCCTCCTACTGCTGGGGGGTGGGGGGTAGGGAGTAGCAGGGAAGGGAGGGGATTGCCGGAGGTGGGAGGGGGCCACCTACGGTTGGGTGGGGGGTTAGTGGTAGAGGACGCCGAAAGTGGGAGGGGGCCCTCCTAAGGCTGGGTGGGCGCGCGTGGAGCAACAGGGAGGGGGGTGGGTCACTGGAGGTGGGAGGGGGGCCTCCTGGGTGGGGGGTCACCGGAGGTGGGGGGGGCTGCGGAGGTGTGGGTCGCCGAAGGTGGGAGGGGAGTGAGTCACCAGAGGTGGGACGGGGGCCTCGAGGGGGGAAGGGCGTGAAGGACGCAGGCAGCAAGGAGGGGGGTGGGTCGCCGGAGGGGGGAGGGGGGTCTCTTGCAACAGGGCTATCTCTCTCTCTCTCTCTCCCCCAAGTTAGGGCATTTTGGTCACGTTTGATATCGGGATAAATTTTGAAAAGAATAGGGTGTAAGTCATTATGGATTAATTTATCCCTATCCGTATTCTCACGTACGTTTGGTATGCGATGGAATAAGTATGAGAATATCGCTATTCTTCGTTTGGTAAAAACTAGGGATACAAATGACAATAAGTGCTGAAAAAAGACTTTTTTATCATTCTTATCCAGGGTTAAAGGACATGGTGTTATTCTCCGTTTGGTTCGGATTAAGATAACTTAGTCATATTTTTCTATCTTTAACAGAGTGAAATGGCTTATGTAACTATTGTTAACAATCATTGTTACCACTAATAAAGGTCCAAATTAATTGTTATTGACAATTGTAATTAGTACTAATAAAAATATTATTTAATAACTTTTCTTAATAAGCATGAGCAGTTGTTGAACCAATTTATTTTTCCCTCAAAGCAATGAAGGGAAAATGAAATTTAAATCCAGTGGCAGACACGAGAAGACACAAAAGTCTGTGTTGTCCCAGTGTCGGGTGACACGTATGTGCCTGGGGAAAATTCTGTCGGGTACGCAAAATGACCAAAGTACCTACAAAATAAATAAATTCTGCAATGGATTAAGATTTAGTAACTCACATAGTGAGTAAAATGAGTGAGGAGGGCAAAGACTTAAGAGAATGAAGCCCTTCCGCGCAAAAAGAAAATGGCACAGGGAGCCACAAACAAGACATAAAAGCACCAAACACACGTAGGAAATGTCGCTTTCCCTTCTTCCATGGGAATTAAATGAACAATGGGGGCTATTTATAAGGGTTGCCCCCCCCATTCCCTCCATAGAGGGGTTTGGACTGGATCCAACCCCTAACTAGGGGTTTTGGACTAGATCAAACCCCTACTTGGGAGTTTGGACAGGATCCAACACCCAAGTAGGGGGTTTGGACCCAATCCAACCCCTACTTGGGGATTTGGACCGGATCCAACCTCCAAATAGGGGGTTTGGACTGGATCCAACCTCCCCTAAGGGCTTTTGGACCATATCCATCCCTCTTTGGGGAGATTTGACCAGTCAATACCCTGGGTTGGGTCTATTGGACCGGATGGAGCACTGGGTTATGGGATTTTGCCCTGATTAAATTCCCACAAGAGATCTCCTACCCTAATTAAAACTCTCAAAAGGGGCATGTTACCCCCAATTCAACCCCACTCGAGGGATGAAGGTCGACCAGTTATATCATGGATTGTTCGTCCGATGAGAGCGCCGAGATAAAATTCTTGGCGACCAGATGGGTCGATAGAAAGATCACGGCGACGCGAAGATGTGGAAACATAATATCTTCTTCAAGGCCGTGAAGGTAACATCTGCGTCGGCTGTCTGGATGCTTCCCAGTCAAATGAATTCATTCTGAATGAGAGATATCCCATCAACGATGCGGCCGACTTTGATGGAGCTCAGCCTAAAGGTCCGGTCGTGCCAAAGGAAGATGAAGACAACGACAACCATCGTTGCCGTAACAACGATAGCCGTTACTGCAACAGCGACAACAACTACAATGAAAGTCGCTTAGCAATGGACTCCCACGTCAAAGAATTCCCTCGTGGCAGGGCACCAAATTTGAATAAATCCCCTTCTCACTTATACTAAGTACCCAAATGATGGGTCGGGCGAGCAGTGAGAAGGTCATCTACAGGGGTCGACTTCCCTTCTTTCCCTCATTGAGGAATTTTTGGACCCGATACACCCCAATTGGGGCGTTTAGACTAGATCCAACCCCCAATTGGGGGGTTTGGACCGGATCCACCCTCAATTGAGGGGTTTGGACTGGATCCAACCCCCTACATGGGGTTTCGGACCGGATCCAACCCCCCACATGGGGGGTTTAGACAGGATCAACTCCCCTATATGAATGGTTTGGACCGGATCAATTGATAACCGCCCAAGGACTACCCAGGGGAACACACGGACTGAACGCAGGAGAGCGCAGGAGAGACAAAGACTACTTGTGTTTGTGCTAGTAGTGCTTCTGAAGGCCCATCCTTAGGTTTTGCTTGTGCTTGCACTGTGTTATGCTCATGCCGTGAGGGTATGACATAAAAGGATCCCTCTCTTGGCCCGTGTACATCACAAATTCCTATGTGATTTATGTAATTCATGTATTCCTTTGGGGAAATGATGTCATGCCCCTCAAACTTCTAATTTTGTACAAAGGCCCTTGTGAGCATTGTGATTGTGTAAACGCCCGGGGTATGTCTGGGAAATGTGTGCAAACCCTGATTGTTCACGTAAAAAGGGGTTTTGTACAACCTAAAACTTGTCGAGAAAACTCTGTAATTATAGATATTACTGCAATGCCATGTACTTCCTCCAATGATTCATAAACATGTGTTTGTGACCATGTGGGCCCGCGGTTCTCCGAGATTGCATGAATGCTCCTGTCATGAGACATTATGTCTCGCATCATGATCAAATAGCAATGGATGTTCGAGACCGAGTTGACCTTGAGGGGTCAAATGGTAAACAAACTATAGGCTTTAACCTCTAGATTACATGCGTACCCTCGATGGGTACAAAGGTCACCAAGCACCTCAATCTACATAACCACATCGGATGGGCTTGCAAAACTTTTCTAAAAATTTCCAAACGCTTCTGCAGTCGACATAGCGCCGTATGGCATGGCACCTGCGGTTATGCCTTTAGCATCATGACTGATGTTGTGTACGTTAACGATTTTCTTTGGCAGTTAATCAAGGGTATTCGGGCTAGTATCGATGTAAATAAACATCAATTGCGGTCAGTGGCGAATTGTCCAATACCCGAACCTTAATCGTCCGATAAACCCAATCCACATAATAAATAACACACATGCCATTGCTAGCTCCTGTGCACATATGTTCAATAAACGAACATTTCCGTTCTTTTATTTTGAACACCAATTGTATTCTTTATTTATTTCCATGAGTTAAATAGACTAGCACGCCCGGTGGGACCATTCCCGCCTTTCTTCTTTCTGCCAAAAATTATCCACACCTTTACTAAGGTTGTAACGCCCTTTTTTTATCTGTTTCCGGAGGGAAGAGGAAGGGAAGGTTGCGCAGGCACATATGACAACAACAACCGACAACAACATAATGACAGCGGTAACATATGACCCTTAGGTCATTGCCGCTCATGCCAGGTTTAGATACCTGACTACCCCACTGGTGTTCGAAGACTTGCCTATTGTGGTTGGCTTGACCTACTTTTTGGATGTCGTACCGGTGGTCGAAGAAGCCACCCCTGCACCGACCGATGCTACTGATCAAGTTTTCTCGGTCAATCATATTTCCATTGTTGCTGCTCCTAACCAGAAGAAGCAGCGTTGCAGCCGCAGAGGCAAGAAGCCTATGGCGGCCACGTCCAACTTCTACAAGACTATTCTTGTCGGGAATCTCCGAGTCCGGCTCGACGGAGGCAAGCCGATGACACCCCAAGTCTAACATGTGTCGACTATCAGCACATCTAACCGCTTTAGCCTTCTCCGACGAGTTCGGGAGGATAAGGCGGTCTTGAAGAAATCAGGCGCTCCGAAGTCAGACCGGGAGCAAACGCGCCGATTTAAACCCAACACCCCTAGGCCCAAATCTGGGGGGAACTCTGTAGAGAAGCGACAACTCCGTTTAAAACAAGTGTGGGTCACTAAAGGAGGCCCGTGCTCTCAAAAGAATCAGGGCAGGCAGGCCCATCCAGATGTCAGATCTCCATCAGGCAGAGACGTCAGCATCCCAGGAGCTGCCACCCTCCCGTCCATGGGGGCAAAAGCGCAAAGGGGTTCATGAAAAATCCCAATGTTCATCAACTTTGGGGTCAACCCAAAACAAAAGCAAATACCAAGGAGAGACTTCGTTGTCCCGAGTTTCTGTCTTTGACAGACTAGGGGCAACAACTCACATGGAGGCCCAACCACCCCGAAAGAAAAGGGTGGTACAGAGAACCAAGAACATTGTCAAGGTGTTCGCTTGTTACACGACCGGCAACCAGCCAGAAGAAACTCGCGAGGAGTTAAATGAGTCCTTGGCACTCTTAAAAAAGTCTCGCTCTGTTGCACAAACTGTAGCACAATTCAACCGAACTATTGTTGTCTCGTCGTCACAATAAGGACAGGAACATGTTGAAGGGGTGCCAGAAGAGACCCATAGTGCCCAAGGAAGACAAAACCCAGCACCAGAAGATGAGCTGGGAGAAAACATTTAGGATATCACGCTGGAAGAATTACAGCGAGAGAACCGAGAACTGAAAGCCATTCTGCAAGGGATATTGCGGAAACGGGAGGCACCACTCTAAACTCCCGTGACATTGCAAGCAGTCGAGCGAGCTCCTCCGAGTAGATCGACTGCTGTCAATACTCCATCTACCGCTGTAAAAATTCTAACAATGGTGGAAATTGAGGCCCCACAAGATGACGCCAATGTGCAGTCCTCAAATACACGGGCACTTGAGATCTTGACAGCTCAAAGACAAATGATTGAAAGGATTGTTGAGGCCAAATTTGCTCAACATGGTGAGCGTATCACGGCCATTGACTTGTACAGCATGCCATACCCACTCCATCATCAGTTTAAGAAGTTACCTCCGGATTGCCCAAAGGCCCCGAAACTACAGAAGTTCAATGGGCAAGACTCTCCCTTGAGCATTTGGTGTATTACATTACGGCAATGGGCGACTTGGCATTAGAAGAGTCATATCTCCTCTGATATTTCGCTACCTCACTCACGGGAGCTACCTTCTAATGGTACTCTCGGTTAAGACCCAATTCGGTGGCAGATTGGGTAGACATGCAGAAAAAGTTCCTCAACCGTCTGGTCGAGGGGAAAGTTTCACTCGCACAATTGTGTCCTCTCCGACAAAGAGGAGGGGTGACTGTTTTGGACTTCATCCAACGATGAAGGGACTTCAGTATGAGGTGTGACAACCCTCCGACCCAGGAAGATGCCATCACGATATGCCGAAGAGACTTGGTAGCGGAAGTTATTGAAAAAATTCTTGGCACAAATGTTAAGGGGTTTGATCAGTTGAACTCGATAATAACGGAGATCGGAATGTTCTTTGTTGATAACCCTGGTTATGCACGTGCCAAGGGCAAGGCACCCAACGACCGAGCCGCCGCTGGCAAAGAGGTTAACGCAGTGGAGTTCACTCCACCGAATGGGGGCAATGGAGGAAACTCCGGCAAATCGGATAAAAAGTCCAAAAATAAGATCCCGATGTCCATGTTCTTTTAAGAAGGAACACACAAAGGAGCTTTTCGATCTGTGACTCGAGGAAAAGCTCATTAATTTGTCGGACCTGTGGAAGCCCATGGATCCTGATAAGGTGGACAAGTCTACCTATTGTATGTATCATCGCATGGCAGGACATGTCATTGAAGACTGTTATATCTTCAAGAACCAAATTGAGAAGTTCATCCGGAATGGCACTATTGACATGCAAGGTCATCATGTGGACCCACCTCAACCCCATCCCAAGACGATTCGGAAATTTACTGCTAATGCTCTGCATCAGGCCTCCGAGGCAAGAGAAGAAGTATCTATGGCCAACGAATCTGGTCCGATCGCACACGATGACACTGATGAGTCAGTGGCCCCAATCGACGACGTCGGGACCCGCCGAGGCATATGCCCATGCAAATCCCTAAATGTCAGGTAATCAGAAGAACTATACAAAAGATAAAAAGGGAAATTATATGCCTACAGTGAGAGCAACGGGAACTCCTACAGTTCTTGCGGTACGTCGACGAACAATTGGCCACATTTCCCTTTGGACCACTCGCAAAGGGGCCTGCCCCGACGCATGCACTGGGGGTAGAAGGGCCTTCAGCCGCCCGAACGCCGCTAAGGTCAGGGGGATGGCTCTCCGATGAATCCTCAGATTCACCTGGAGGCGAAGAACCTGAAAAGTTGTATTCTTTTCCTCGTGACAAAATCTTGGAGCTTTTCCACTTATGCCATCATGAGAGGTTACTAGACTTGCCAGCGGCAGAAGATCATGAAATAACAAGCACAATGCTCCAACATGGCTATTGCCTATACCATCGGGCAACGAGGCATGTCATTTATGACTATCCCACCAATCCCATGCGCGGAGAGGATTAGATTTCTCCGCAAATGTGATACACGCGTCAGCTTCCTTCACTTTTCTCGAGCCTGGGGCAGAAGGGGGGAATACCAGTCAAGAAGAGTTTATATTATGGCACCCAGGTTGGCGGCCTTCTCACCAATGATCTTTCCGCAAGGAAGACACTGAGAAGATATTTGATATCCTCCTAAGGGATGGACATATAATGGCGCATGAACCACCAACATATTACAATGAAGTGGCTGAGATACACTCCCTTTATTGCAAATTCCATGCTAGAGTATCTCACCCCACCCAAGAATGTCGAGAAGTTCAAGATTACATCGAATTCCTCATCTGGAGAGGGGAGATTGATACGTAAGGCAACTTTGTGACACGGCAACACCTCGGAGAGGCCACTGCAAGAGTTCTTCAGCAAAGTCCTGGAGGATAGACCAGTGAAAAAGGTCCCAGGCACGCTTCAAAACAAAGCCAACAAGGTGGTGCTAAGAGAGAGCGTCGTAAAGCTTATTCCAAGGCGGATGCCGAAGCAAACAAGCGAAAGGCCGCTGAAGGAACTATGGCGGCCCAAAGACCTCATGTTCCTCAGAGTGGTGTAGCCGAATACCAAGACTTGCCACCAGAGGTTGTTGAACAAGCCATCCAAGCCACATTCCAAGGGCAACAAGAAGAAGAGGTCTGGGTCAAAGTTACGTCAAAGAAACCTTCCAGGCCGAGGCCCTCTAAAGTCCTGGCGCCTAGTGCAAAACATAGTTCCGTGGGTACATTTACCACGACTTCAAAGAATGCTCGACCCTCTACCCAAGAGATGGCGTGGGCCAAGAAGCAAGAGAGGAACATAAAGAAAAACCTCAAAAGGAGGTTAAAGAAACAGGCGGAACAAGCTGCTGTCATGGAGGCCCCGAGGGAGTTAACTCCTTTACAAAAGCTACAAAAGCTCATTGACGAGTTGGAAGAGTACATTCCCTCTCATCCTACTCGAGTTGTCTCATTGGATAAATACATCCCATAGGAAGAAATGGAGCGCAAGACCTGTTTGAGAAATTGGCTCCGTCAAATGTACTGACGGGCAAAAGAGGGAGAAAACTCCCGATCCTAGAGGAACTCTCCTTCTTTTACAAGGATGACGAAATTACCGTCGAGAAACTTGAAAAAATGCTCATAAATTTCTCATGTAACATGGTTGCAATCCTTCCACCCGATAACATCAACTCGGTCCCTGAGGAGGATAGCCCTGCATCCGGCCATTCTAAATGCAAGGGTGTTATAGCCACATATCAGCGGCGCTCAGCAGAAGAAAGAGGCCGGGGACAAGGTCGAGGGCGAGGTAGCGACCGTGGCAGGGGGTCAAGGCTACCCACTGGAGAAAGGGTTAGTGTCACTAACCCTGATAAAGTTATAACATTCCTGGGGGAAAAATGTGCCCCAATCCCAGAGGTGGAGGTACGAGGACGTAGCTTCAAATTTCATCCCCAAGAGTCAGCAGGAGAGTCTGCAAACCCAGAGATGTCGAAGGCAAATTTGGAAATGCTAAATGAGTCGGTTGGGGAAGCTAGCTCTTCCTGCAAGGATCTACAAGATGCACCATCACCCCCGGAAGAAGAACCATCCCCGGCTCTAGTATTCCAGGGAGAGGCAAAAGAGCCAGAAGGGGCGGACCAACCTCCCAAGAAGAACACCACTACATTGCCACCCAACTTGGACAAGATATTCCCTTCCCTTGAAAGGACTCGCGCCAAGACAGACCGCAAGATTATTGAGCAAATGAAGCGGTTCCCTACTAATATTACTATATCATATGGGAGGCTATCTCTTAGAGCAAATAATTGAGGGAAGCCCTCGTGAGAATTCTCCAGGAACTGGAGGCTTATGAAGCCCATGTAGTTGAGCTGTAAAGTCAAGCCTATGAGGCATTCGCAGCCAATGTTACATTTTTAGAGAAGGATATGTTATTGTCTTCCGCCTGCCACAATCGCCCGCTGTATATGTAGGGGGAGATTAATGGCCATGAGATTAACCGGATCATGATTGATGTCGGTGCAGCCGTCAATATCATGCCCTTAAAAACATTCAAGTCCTTGTACCTAATTCCAAACCCATAGAAGGTGAATGCAGTGAAGATACTAGGATTCAATCATAACACTGAAAATGCCCTTGGCCGAGTCGATGTAGAGCTGGCCATGAGTGAATTTGTCACAAAGGTGTCATTTTATATTATCGATGCCATCGTATAAGGTCCTCCTGGGAAGACCGTGGCTACATGGAAACTGGGTCGTCCCTTCGACGCTCCACCAGTGCATCAAATATGTAAAAGACGGGGAACAACATACGGTCTTCGCAGACCAAGCTCCGTTTCGACCAAATGAATGCAATCTTGCAGATCCTTCACTATATTTTGGAGAACCTACCTTGACGACGCCTGAGAAGATCAAGGACAAGGGCAAGCAAAAAGTCAACCGAGAAAAAGGAGCGGGACTCTTCGCCGTAAATGAAGAAAAGGTGAAATTGCATAGGATGGCCCTTCAATAAATGGCTAAGCCAACTCGGCCTGAAAGACGAGAGTTCAATTTTGAGGCTAACCTCATCAGTGGGGCAATCAACCAGAGCATTTACCTACCACCTTTGTGCATGCAACTCCCTTTTGTCAGGGAGAAATATAAAGTAAAACCATTGAAGACTTTTATAGTTGCATTCCAAAGAAAGAGAAGAAATAACAAAGAGGACAAGCCGATCATCTTCTATAGGGGAGGCTTAGTCCCCCAAAATCCACCCGAAGACGACTTTGGTTGGAAGACTCCAACTAATAATGCCCCTATGATCAGTCAAGGATTGGACGACATGCTGGAGCACATACAAGAAATGCGCGTGATGCAGAAGATCTCGCAAGTACAAGATCCTACCCAATGGAAATTCGTTCAGTAACTCTGGTATCCCTCACAAGCTCGGGACCAATTCCCTTCATTCAAAAAGGACACGAGAGGGCTCGAGTACAACTCAGATGAAGAATTCCAAGTCCAGTATGCAGTAAATGTTGTGGAATTGTTACCCGATGCTAATGATCAAATGGGAACTCATGCCAAGTTTAACAGCTCAGGAGAAGAGGAGAAAGAAATCCTCATGTTGCCTTCTCCGATGAACTACGCAGTAAATGCGGTGAAACTGTTACCCGATGCTAATGATCAAACGAGGACTCATGTCAAGTTTGACAGCTCAGGAGAAGAGGAGGAAGAAATCCTCATGCTACCTTCTCCGATGAACTCTGACCAATCATCTCCTACCGAGGAAAATTCCTCTCAGCCACCTTCCCCTCAGGAAGACGAGGAGAGCACCTCAAGTCTCTCGCTAGAGAAGGAAAACTCTGAAGTCCATGATGTCTATGTCAGGGTTCGCCGACTCGCTGGGTCGTACCGGATCGGGATCTTCCTGATCCGGTACGATACGGCTGACTCGGCCCTCTCTCTCCCTCTCTCTCCCTCTCCCCTACTCACCCCCTCCTCTCCCTCTCTCTCTCACGCTATGACTCGACCCGACTCGGCCGATCCTGGAGGTGATCCGCAGGGTATCAGGTTTTGCCAGATACGGTACGGCACGCCCGAGTTGGCCCGAGTCGGCAAACCATGGTCTATGTTACTAACGCGGATGATGACGACAATTTCGTGGACCTTCAACTAGGCCCACGAGAGCTGGAAGATGGCGGTCAGGCAACCGTAGACGAACTGGTTGAAATCAACATTAGTGGGACTGAAGAACATCGGCCAACTTTCGTCAATGCTCTCCTGAGTGACGAGGAAAAACATACATACCAACAACTACTAACAGAATTCAAAGATTGCTTCGCCTGGACATTTAAGGAGATTCCCGATTTGGAGCCTTCAGTGGCTGAGCATAAACTGGCGATCAATCCCACGGTCAAACCAGTGAAACAATCTCAAAGGCGCATGCGCCACGAATTGGACATGCGCCACGAATTGGAACTCAAAGTGAATGTCGAAGTCGATAAACTCTTAGA
The DNA here is from genome assembly GCA_022559845.1 of Amorphophallus konjac. Classification (NCBI taxonomy): domain Eukaryota; kingdom Viridiplantae; phylum Streptophyta; class Magnoliopsida; order Alismatales; family Araceae; genus Amorphophallus; species Amorphophallus konjac. The sequence continues at coordinate 40,798 of JAHNEJ010002868.1, read as the reverse complement.
AGTCGACTTTGTGGAGCCGTGCATGTACTCGGTTTGGCTTGCCAATATGGTCCCAGTGAAGAAAAAGAATGGCCAGGTTCGGATTTGTGTTGACTTCTGAGACCTAAACAAAGTATGTCCAAAGGACGACTTCCCTGTCCTGATCAGCGAAACAATGGTGGATGTAACCACAGGTCATGGGGCTTTATCCTTTATAAACGGATCATCTGGATACAACCAAATCCGTATAGCGGTGAAAGATAAAGAGCACACGGTCTTCAGGTCTCCCAAAGGGGTATTCAATTATAAAAGAATGCCTATTGGTCTAAAAAATGCCGATGCTACATATCAAAAGGCTATGACAAAGATCTTTGACGAGATGTTACATGATCTCGTGAAATCCTACATCGATGACTTTGTCGTCAAAACAAAGAAGCGAGGGGACCATTTGGAGGACTTACGCCAGGTTTTTGAAAGGCTCCGACAATATAACCTCAAGATGAACCCGATGAAATGTGCATTTGGGGTTGCAAGTGGAAAGTTCTTGGGCTTTGTAGTCAGGTATCGGAAGATTGAAATTGACCCGGACAAAATCAAAGGAATACAAGATTTACCGCCTCCTAAAAATCTGACAGAGCTTAGATCCTTTTAAGGGAGACTCACCTACATCCGGCGGTTTATCTCAAACCTCTCCGGTAGATGCATGCCCTTCGGGAGGTTGATGAAAAAGGATGCACCCTTTATATGGGATCAGGAATGTCAGAAAGCTTTCGAGCAGATCAAAAGATATCTCCTTAATCCTTCGGTGTTGGGGGCACTTGTTAAAGGGAAGCCTCTCATCCTTTACATAACAGCAATGGATGCTTCTCTATGGGGCATTACTGGCGCAAGTAAATGAGGAGGGAAAGGAGCAACCTTTATACTACCTTAGTAGAAAGCTTGTCGGCCCAGAACTTCGATACTCACCCATGGAGAAAGTGTGCTTAACCTTGATATTCGCAGTGAAGAAACTAAGGCATTATCTCCTTGCCCATCGGGTAGAACTTATATCAAAGTGCGACCCATTAAAATTCCACCTTAGTCAGTTGGTCCTGTCAGGAAGAGATGGGAAATGGGAGCTTCTCCTTATGGAATTTGATATCACCTTCATCCCGTGCAAGGCGATTAAGGGACAGGGAATGGCCGAGTTCCTAGCAACACATCTTGTGCCAGAAGATTCGTCACTTAATATCGAACTTCCAGACAAAAGAGCACGCTTGCCTCAAGGAGCAGAGGAGCAACCAGAAGACAATTCTCAAGGCAATCAGGACGTCCTTACTATGGACTGACCTTGTTGGGAGTTGTACTTTGATGGTGCCTCCTGACCAGTTAAGAAGGCCAATGATGTTATAGACTTCATCAAGTATGGGGCCAGAATCGTTTTCATGACGCCCCAGAGAGGCATCTTACTCAACTCTTGTGCCCTCATGAAGTCATTGACAAATAATGAGGCGAAGTATGAAGTCCTAATACTCGGGCTCCAAATGGCTCTTGAAATGGGCAGCAGGTGCATTGAAGTCTTCGGAGACTCGCAGTTGATTATACGACAAATCTTAGGTGATTACAAGGTCAGGAAAAAAGAGTTGATCCCATATCATGCAGCAGTCACAAGACTGAAAGAAAAATTTTACTAGTTTGAGATAGGGTATGTTCCCAGAAGTGACAACTCCCAAGCTGATGTCTTGGCCAAGTTGGCCTCAGTCATAAAACTCCCCCCCCCCCCCCCCGAGGGAGAAATAGATATCATTGTCAGGCACCGGAGGCTAATGTCTAGTGCACTGGAGGAAGACTCTGGTCTCACCAGTTATGAAGTCAAAAACATAGAGGAAGACAATTCTACTAAAGAAGAAGAGTGGCGAGAACCTATAGTCAAGATAAAGAATGGGTGGCTCCTCCCAAACCGGGCACAAAGGGTCCACCTGTTGGGCAGAGCAACATCATATGAGCTGATAGAAGGGTCCTTTTATAAAAGGACAAGTCAGTCCTCCTAAGATGTGTTTCTATGTTAGGGGCTAAGACAATCATGCACAAAGTCCACTCCGGTTTATGTGGTGCCCATCAAACTGAGATCAAGATGAAAAACAATATTAAACTGAAAGGCCTTTACTGGCCAACCATGCACGCAGATTGTCATCAGTATGCCCGCACGTGTCACCAATGCCAGGCATTTGGGCCTGTGCCCAGGAAACCACCCAATCCGTTACATTCGACGACTCACACGTGGCCATTTACGGAATGGGGCATGGATGTCGTGAGACCTTTCCCACCATCCACTCAAGGCCATAAGTTCATTTTGGCCGCTATGGACTATTTCTCTCAGTGGACCGAAGCCATCCCCCTTCGAGAGGTGACGGGTGAGATTGTTCCTCAATTTGCCAGGCATCATATAATTCTCGGTGGGTCGAAGCCATCGCTACGAACCCCGATAGTGTTCGGGGATTTCCCGACCGTGGTTGGATCCCCCTTCTTCCTGGGGGTGGTCCCTGCCATCCAAGAGGCACCCATGGCACCAATTGTGCCTGTAACTGTTGGGGGCGTTAAGCCCAGCTCCTCACAAGGCCGAGTCTTCCCAGTCAATACTGTTTCACTTAACGTCATTCCGGCAAAATGGGGGCAGCGCTGAAGCCGCCAAAGCAGGAAGCCCGTGGCAACAATCTCTAGGTCCGATAAGACTGTTCTTGTTGGAAGCCTTCGTGTTCGGCTCGATGGCGACGAGCCGATATTACCACGGGACAATCATGTCCCAACCTATGTAGTCAAAATCGCGCCTAGGCGCTCGCCTAGGCGCTAAGGCGAGGCGAGGCGATGGCAACTCGCCCTGCCTCGTCGTGGCTCACCGAGGCGAACGCCTCACCGTCACCTCACGTCGCCAAGGATGACAGTACCGGTTTCGATATCGATTTCGGCCAGGACCGAAATCGAAACGTACCGGTTTCAATTTCGGCTTCGATTTCGGCCAAAACCGGTTCAAAACATTCAAAAAATGCAAAAATTACACTGAGCAGGTTCGGTTTCGGTCGGTTTCGGTCCGGTTTCGGTTGATTTCGGTCCAGTTTCGATCGGTTTCGGTCCGAAACCATTATTTTTTTAAGTTTCAGACCTACTACAGTGAGCAGGTCCGAAACAGTTTCGGCCTATACTGCCATCCCTGCACGTCGCCTCGCCCGCCGTTCCTGCCAACTCGCCCTCAACGGAGCCCCGTATCGGGTATGAATACCCATTAACCCTCGAAGGCGGATCCACGTTTTAACCCGTGAGGGTTTCGTTCCCATCCCACCCCACGGCCACTTCTCCCTCGCTCCCCAATCGACAACCCTAATCCCCAACAGCGACAGCGGCTTCCGGCGAGCAAACGACGATAGCGGCGTCCGGCGAGCGGCGACAGCGGCGTCCGGTACTCATCTCCCTCTCCTTCTCTCTGTCTTTCTCACACAGTTGCACACACGCACACACCCTCTCACCGTCTCCACCTCCCTCTCTCTCCGTCTCCCTCTCCCTCTCTCGTCGTCTCCCTCTCACTGTCTCTCCGTCTCCCTCGCTCTGTCTCCCTCTCTCATCGTCTCCCTCTCACTGTCTCCCTCTCTCATCGTCTCCTTCTTCCTCTCTCTCTGTCTCCCTCTTACTGTCTCTCTGTCTCCCTCACTCTGTCTCTCTCTCTCCGTCTTCCTCTCACTGTCTCTCCGTCTCCCTCTCTTACTCTTTCTCTCTCACACAGTCACACACGCACACAGAGAGGCGATCACCCACTCTCCCACTCTATCACTCTCTCTCTCCCCCTGCTACTCTCTCTCCCCCTCTCTATCTCCCTCACAGTGAGAGGGAGAGGCCGAGCCACTCTCTGTCTCCCTCTCCCTCACTCTATCTTCCTCTCTTACTCTCTCTCTCCCACACAAGCACATGCAGAGAGGGGCTCGGCCCCTCTCCCACTCTGTCACTCTCTCTATCTCCCTCACAGTGAAAGGGAGGGGGCAGAGCCCCTCTGTCTCCCTCGCCCTCACTTTGTCTCTCTCCATTCTCGCACTCTTTGTCTCCCTCTCACTCTCTCTCTCTCTCTGTCTCTCTATGTTCTCTCAGTCTCTCACTTTGTCTCCCTCTCACTCTCTCTGTCTCTCTCTGCTCTCTCAGTCTCTCAGTCTCTCACTCTCTGTCTTTTATGAGTGATGAGGAGGCTTGAGAGTTGAGAGAAATTTGAAACACTTTGTGTTATAGGATTATGTAATTAACCTGTTTGGTTGTTTAATTGGTTTTGTTTTGTTATAATATTGCACTTGATATCCTTGTTTAGTGTATTTGCAAATGTTGCATGTATGACAATATGAGTGTTATTCTTGTTTGGGAATAAATGGATTTAGGAAATTTATTGATTTTATATATGTAATTTTTTGATATATTTTTTGCGATATTTAAACATATAATTAAAATTTTGAATTATATATATTTATTTAATAAAATCTCACCTCAAACGCCTCGGCCATCGCCTAGGCGTTTGAGGCGTGAGGCGACCCCCTGGTCGCCTCGCCCGCCTCATGCCTCTGACTACATAGGTCCCAACAATACCAATGTCCAACCGCTTCGCGCTTCTTCGCTAGGTGCGGGAGGACAAGCCAGACTTCAAAGAGAAGTCCAAACCCAAGAATGGGGCAACAAAATTCAAAAACGCACCCGAAAGATGAAGTAGATTTGGGTCACCAAACAGGAGGCCCATGAAATTGAACGAGCCAAGGCAAGTAACTCTGAGCAAGCTCAACACCAACAACAAGCTTATGATCGGACATCTCAGGATGTCGAGCCTCTGCACCTGTAGGGGAAAAAGAGAAAGGGGGTTTATCGTAAACCCAATTTTGTTTCTCTGAACTCAAACCCAATCCGAGTTGAACGAGCCACCCGCACCCTTGCGTCGCCAACTCGGGTCTTAGTCTTTGATAGACTGACAAAGTCCCCCTTAGCACGACCTTCGGTCTTTGATAGTTTTGGGGGCATCTGACCGCATAGGATTGCAACCGACAAAGAAACGAAGGGTGGTTCAAGTCTCGGAAACTAGGAATAGCATGAAGGTCTACCTATTATGTCTCCGGCAAAGAACCAATGGAACCCATTGGCAATCCAGCCAATCTAAATGAACCTGCTAGGTCAAGTGACCCAAATTCGACAGTGGATGCGGTATACCTTAATACCAGGACTACTGCTAGGAGAAACCTTCAAGCCCAATTCAGCGGCCGCGCGGGGACTTCTTGTCAGGGTCAACACCAAGAACAGATCCTGGAGCAGGCTCGGAACCAAGATGAGAACTTGGCCCAAGAAGAAAATGACCTCGATGAAGTTAGAAGCATCCATGGAGAAGGGGGAGCTCAACCCATCAGTGGTTACACAAACCCGGTGTTCGAGCCGCCTACAAGGGCATTTCAAGCCATGTTCGACGATGCCAAGTTTGAAACCATGCAGCGTTGGCATATAGAGATGACCAATCTCATGCTTGAAATGAAGCGGCTGATGAACGCAAATGCCCAAAGGCCCCCAACGCCGGTCCACGATCAAAATCTCAGGCGAGAACAGTGGTTGGGTAACTCTGGCATTGCTAACCGACAAATAGTTGTACCCTACCATGTGGCCATCGAAGCAGGGACTGATCCGCTTCGTGCTCCGCCCAATGTTCAATCTTCTCAAACTCCGACGGCTGAAGATGTCATCGCCCAAGGGCGCATGATAGAAAAGATTGTTGAAGACAAGTTTGCCCAGCACGACGAGGGTATGGCCACTGTTGACTTGTACAGTGTACCTTACCCACTTCATCACCAATTCAAGAAGCTCCCGCCAGGCTGTCCAAACATCCTGAAACTGTAGAAGTTCAACTGGCTGGGGTCCCCACATGAACATTTGGCCTACTATATAACGGCCATGGGTGATCTTGCGCTTGAGGAGTCATATCTCCTTCGCTACTCTGCAGCCTCTCTCACAAGCAGCGCCTTCCAATGGTACTCAAGGTTGAAGCCCAATTCTGTGGCTGATCGAGCCGATCTCCAGAAGAAGTTCATTGATCATTTCCAAGCAGTCGAGAGAAAGGTCTCCTCGCAGGGCTATGCTCACTCAAGCAGAAGAGGGGGGAAACCGCACTCGACTTCATCAAGCGTTGGAGGGACTTCAGCATGAGATGCGACAACCCTCCTTCCCAAGAGGATGCAATAACAATATGCCGAAGGGGGTTGTCAGCAGAAGTAAGTGAGAAGCTGTTAGGGGCAAATATCAAAGGTTTTGACCAATTGAATTCGGTCGTAGCGGAGATAGAAATGTTCTTCACCGACAACCCAATATTCACCCCCTCGAAAGGTAAGCCTCCTAAGGAGCAAAATGTTATAGGGAAGGAGGCCAACGCCGTTGATTTATCCCCCACAAGCGGGTCCGATGAAATGACGACCCCAAGCAACTCTGGCAAGAAGTCCGAAGGGAAGGCGTCGGCAAGATTGTCTGAGCATATGAAAACTCCTTATTCCTTCAAGAAGGAGCACACCAAAAGACTCTTCAATCTTTGCCTGAAGAACAAATTGATATCCCTGCCGAATCGAAAAAAGCCGGAGGACAACAACAAGTCTGATGCCAAAATTATTGCGTATATCATCGCATATTGGATCATACCATTGAAAACTGTTATGTTTTCAAGGATGAGGCAGAGAAGATGATCTGAAATCGACTCATCACAATGAAAAGCAATTTGGTGGATCTCCCACAACCCCATGCTTGGGATCGGTCAACTCGTTCAGCTAATGTAATCCACCATTCGATCAATGGTAACCACATGGCGGCCGCCTTCACATTCCCTGAGCCAGAAACAGAGGAAGCTAGCCCCAGCCGAACCAAACCCATTATATGGTATCCAAGTTAGAGGCCCTCCCATCAATGCTCCTTTCCGAAGGAGAATACCAAGGAGATATTTGACCGCCTACTTAAGGAGGGTCGGATCATGGCACATGTCCCGCTGCCAAATTACACGGAAGTTGAGAAAAGGCATTCTTGGTACTGTGAATACCACGCCACCATATCTCACCCCACCGAGAAATGTAAGTAGGTGCAAGATTGTATCGGAACCCTCATTCAGAAGGGGGAGATCGATATTCAACAAGACAACATGACAAGGAAAAGCCTTAGAGAAGCCACCGAGCAAATCTTAAATCAAGGCTACAACACGAGATGCCCGCCTCGGCCTCACACGCGGGAAGAATTAAACTTCTCAGTAAATGTTATTCATAAAGCCCCGGGAAAGAGCCAGGCGAGGTTTGTGGCTAACGAGCTCCAGCCAACCCTCTCTATGGGGCCACAAGAAGCTTTACAAAGGGGCATGTCTCTCTTAATGTCTGAATGCCTAGCCATTCGAAAGATCGCTCGAAAAATTAAAAAGAGGGTTAGACAACTACAGCGCAACCAGCAGAGTCTGCTGCGGCTTGTGAAACGTATTGATGACCGGTTGTCAACACTGTCCCCGGCACCCTCAACGAGACAGTCCGTCCCAGACTCTACCCGTAACTCAGAGAACACGGTAGAACCTCGAAGGCTGCCAAGATCTGGAGGGTGGTTGTCCAAGGATTCAGTGGACTCATCCGACGATGAGGCCCCGCGAAAGTTATACTCTTTCCCTCGGTATAAAACTTTGGAAATATTTCATATGTGCCGCAGAAAGGGATTGATACAGTTCCCCACATCTGACAATGATCCAGGCACTGGTATAAGGCATCGGTATGCCTATTGCTTGTATCATCGCGTCATGGGTCACGTCATTTATGACTGCCCAGCCTTCAAAGATATTGCCGAGGATTTAATTACCAGGCGGGTAATAAATATAGATGGCTCCCTCTAGGGACCCCAAGGTCTCCCCAACAGGGCTAATCAATCTTCTTGGTAAATGTCATACATGCGTCAACTTCCCACACAACTTCCAAGCTGGAAGCACATAAGGTTGGTCCCAATTCGGGTCGATCTTCAACAGAGTATCTTGAATGGCGACCGTGGCAGGACTTAAAGTCCTTGCCCTTTCCGAAGGAGGAAACCCAGAGGTTGCTCGAGATTCTCCTGGGAGGGAAAGAAATCCCGGTGCACGATACTCCCCAACATCGCCCCGAAGCAAATTTAAAGAGTGAGAAGCAAGGCCAATCGGCCCTGCTTGTCAACAAGGACGATAGGGCGGCCCCACAAGAAGCCCAAGATTCTCCTCAACTACGAGAAAAGAGTCCTCGCTCAAGTCAGAAAGGTAATTCTCAATAGGGAAAGTTGAAGATGAATAATGAGCTGAGCTTAAAAGGCAAACATCGACAAGGGGACCTCAAGACCAGTACCCAACAAAGCCGAAAAAGCCCGACCCAGCATGGGGATCTCAAACTAACCCTGGGGCAGACCCAAGGGGGCCAAAGCCAAAAAGAAAGCCTCAGATTACAGGCAGAACAAGCCCAAAAGAGCAATCTTCAATTGACCAACCATATTTTATCCTCTGCTTCAAACCAGAAGGACAGAGTTAAGTCTGATCTCCCCAAGCAAGATCTCACACCAAGGCAAAAGTTGGCAAGTGTAAAGCCCCATTGTTGCACCCGAAAATTGTCTTGAGTTAAATCAAAGAATTGTTGCCATGCAACGTCCGACGAGAAGCACGACGTACCGTCAACACCGTCAGACTACGGAGTATCTCCGTAATTCAGGGTCTCTCGACCCGACAATATTATGGTCGACGTCACAGCAAGAAGATTAGCGAGGAAGATTCATGCGCATACCGGTCAGAGTAGCCGAGCAAGTGTATCACACGGCACAGAAGGGCGCAAAGGTTCCTCCCTATGCGGCGAGGAACGGCTAGACAAACAAACAATACTCCTTCCACGGACGCGATGCTGCCACGCGGCGAAGGAGCGATCTCCCCGAGATATATAGCTTCACCCCGGCTCTTCTCCAACCCAGAACGACAAAAAGAGGGTGAAGCGGCGTCTAAAGGAGTCAAAAGGCGTCCCGGCAGGTCACATAACCCCTCGGGGTCCGAACCACGGAGGAAAGAGGGCCGCGCGGCCTCCTCGGGGACCCAACGGGGTCGCGCGAGCGCCCCGAGGCGCGCGTGACTCCGCTAGGGGGGCCAGCGGGGTCGCGCGCGACCCCCGAGGGGGGTGCGACCCCGCTGACCCCCTGGCGGGGTCGCGCTACCTCCCAGGGGCGCGCGCGACCCCGCCCGGGTCCGCCCCGCCCTGCGGAGTCCGGGCTTCCAAGAAAAAAAAACAAATTAAAAAAAAAAAATTTAACCCCCTCAGCGGGGTCATTCAGCCCCTTTTGGTGGTCAGAGGGGTCAAAATGACTTTTTGCCACCCCACCTTGACAGAATCAAGGCAAATTCACTCATTTGACCCCTCTGGGCCCTCCCGCCTTCTATAAATAGACCCTAAGGGTCCAAGTAGAGAAGGGGAGAGGAATCTACGTACGTACGGAGCACTTCTCGCACTCGGAGGATCCAGCGTTTGGAGTTTTGTTCGTTTGTTTTGACCCGTGTGGGGTAAGTCCCCGAGTCTTGTATTTATGCCCCTACGGGGTATATTTACACTTATACCCCTCAGCGGGCCGTGGTTGTAATTATGCCCCTCGGCGGGCCATGTTTGTAAGTCTTTACGTCCCGGGACGATTAAGTCACGTAGTTCTGTCCTTATAATGGCGGAATTACAAAAAATGTCCTCCCCGGGACCGTAAAAGATCCAAGTCCTGTAATTTGCAGTTATACCCTGCAACTTTTGTAATTGGGGCCACGCCCCTATCTCCCGCCTTTCTTCTTTCTGTCAAAGAAAGTCTCTAAACCTTTCTCAAGACCAGTAGGGAAAGTTGAAGATGAATAATGAGCTGAGCTTAAAAGGCAAACTTCGACAAGGGGACCTCAAGACCAGTACCCGACAAAGCCGAAAAAGCCCGACCCAGCATGGGGATCTCAAACTAACCCCCGGGCAGACCCAAGGGGGCCAAAGCCAAAAAGAAAGCCTCAGATTAAGCAGAACAAGCCCAAAAGAGCAATCTTCAATTGACCAACCATATTTTATCCTCTGCTTCAAACCAGAAGGACAGAGTTAAGTCTGATCTCCCCAAGCAAGATCTTACACCAAGGCAAAAGTTGGCAAGTGTAAAGCCCCATTGTTGCACCTGAAAATTGTCTTGAGTTAAATCAAAGAATTGTTGCTATGCAACGTCCGACGAGAAGCACGACGTACCGTCAACACCGTCGGACTACGGAGTCTCTCCGTAATTCAGGGTCTCTCGACCCGACAATATTATGGTCGACGTCACAGCAAGAAGATTAGCGAGGAAGATTCATGCGTATACCGGTCAGAGTAGCCGAGCAAGTGTATCACACGGCACAGACGGGCGCAAAGGTTCCTCCCTATGCGGCGACGAACGGCCAGACAAACAAACAATACTCCTTCCACGGACGCGATGCTGCCACGCGGCGAAGGAGCGATCTCCCCGAGATATATAGCTTCACCCCGGCTCTTCTCCAACCCAGAACGACAAAAAGAGGGTGAAGCGGCGTCTAGAGGAGTCAAAAGGCGTCCCGGCAGGTCACATGACCCCTCGGGGTCCGAAGCACGGAGGAAAGAGGGCCGTGCGGCCTCCCCGGGGACCCAACGGGGTCGCGCGAGCGCCCCGAGGCGCGCGTGACTCCGATAGGGGGGCCAGCGGGGTCGCGTGCGACCCCCGAGGGGGGTGCGACCCCGCTGACCCCCTGGCGGGGTCGCGCTTGCCCCTGGGAGGTAGCGCGACCCCGCCCGGGTCCGCCCCGCCCTGCGGAGTCCGGGCTTCCAAGAAAAAAAAACAAATTAAAAAAAAGTGTTTTTAACCCCCTCAGCGGGGTCATTCAGCCCCTTTTGGTGGTCAGAGGGGTGAAAATGACTTTTTGCCACCCCACCTTGACAGAATCAAGGCAAATTCACTCATTTGACCCCTCTGGGCCCTCCCGCCTTCTATAAATAGACCCTAAGGGTCCAAGTAGAGAAGGGGAGAAGAATCTACGTACGTACGGAGCACTTCTCGCACTCGGAGGATCCAGCGTTTGGAGTTTTGTTCGTTTGTTTTGACCCGTGTGGGATAAGTCCCCGAGTCTTGTATTTATGCCCCTACGGGGTATATTTACTGTAACACCCGATATTTTTAAATAGAGATAAAAGAATTTACTACTACTTAATTAATCTCTTTTTTAAAAAATATTATATGCCAAATCATGAATTATAAAATGAAATAATACAAATATATAAGAATTAAAAAAAATTAATAAGACAATTATCACAAGTTTCAATTATAAGTTATAAAAATTATAAAAATATTGTATTTACATGAATTATAAAAATTTAATAATACAATTTTCATAGTTAAAAGTTATAAGTTATAACTCATTTTCCTTATTAATAAATAAGACATTTATTATAATTCATTTTCCTTTATTAACTTAATTTTTCAATTATATAGAAGGCAAAATAGTTCCCCTAAAGAGTATTAAAGTAGATACATAAGAGTTGAGTGGATATATATATAATTTCGGTCCTTTGGGGCATGAACCAATCCTCAAGAATTGTGAATTAACGACATAGCAAAGGTCGTTACTTCATATGAATGAATAGTATGAATAGTAACTGGTGAATAGTGTCACTTTTTATTTAAAAAGAATTTTTTTAAAAAAAATTATATGTAAAAATAGGAAAAATTGTAAGGAACTTATCCCAAAAATTTGGCAGCCAGACTACGTCAAACATTAAATATAAAAATCAAGTAAGTATGACATAAGTTAATATAAAAAAATGCAATCTGAAGTAACGTCAACTACAAGGGCGTCACTTCCTTAAGAAGTGACAGCCCATAAGGCGTTATTTTTCAAACGTCATTGTCATGCCAGCGAGTCTGTACACACTGAAATTCGCTGGCATCCCACCAGATTCATTTTTCACGGATCTGGCTCCCTATCCTGTCGAGTAACCCATTCCTAACCCTCTTAAATCCTCCTCCGCGAGCTGCTTAGGGTGGCTTTGGCTGAGGGTTGTAGAGGTTGCTGCAGAGGCTGTTCGTTGCAGAGGAAGCCTTCTTCTGCCGCCAGCGTACTTCTCTGAGGTAGGTGTTCTCAAACTTTAACCAAACCTTTAATTAGTAGCATGCAGTATTTAGGATTAATTCATCTCCATGCTACGCTTGTCTCCCGTCTAAATCCTGCAATAGAAATATAACAAACTGTAAGGAATTCCATGATTTAATATTTAACGTTCCACTTGGTAGTAAATCAGAAACCTCATACCTTAAATGTGTAACTTGATTAGTTGCCGTGATTAACTAAATAATTCTGTTGGATATTCATGTTAGTTAATTAGCAGATCATGTCAACCAGTTAGCCAACTATATAAACCGTTAAGTTAATTAGATGCTCATGTTGGTTAATTAGAAGATCATGTTAAAAAATTAGCTAAACTATAAAAAAAATATGTCACTGGTTAGTTAACATAGTTCCGGTTAGCTAATTATTTGAACCACGTTAGAGCCAGTTAGTTATAGTTAATTAAATAGCTAATTAGATAAACTATATGAATAAATCGCAGCATATCACAGATCTGGAATACTGTTAGCTAATCATACATGTAAAACGTATGACAGTTAGCTGTAATAATTCTAGTCAGTTTTCAGCTATCTGTTAGCTAATTATATACACCAAACTGTAGTTAGTCCTAATCAGTTTTAATTACCTGTGTTAAGCTAATCAGAGACAGTTAATACCTAAACCCCTGACGGAGAGAGGAAAAAAAATGGGTATCAGGGAATTAGCGCCCCACCCCAGGGCGCCACTAATAGAACTAACGACCACTGACGGGTCGTCAATTTATAAACTAACGACATCATCCCGTTCGTTAATTAAATAACGACAGCAACCTGGTCGTTCCTTCAATTTACATGAACAGTGTCAGTAACAGTTAAATAAATTAATTAGTGTAATCAGTATAATGAGATGGTTAAGCCCTTAATTAACTCACTCAAATTCTGCCTGTAAGAGGCGTCCCCTACCAGGGCGCCAATTCCTGAACGGACGACACACCCAACAGTCGTCAACTGTAAAGAAAATATAGATGCCGGCCAATTACTAGAGCCTGTAAGAGGCGCCCCTGACCAGGGCGCCACTTACAAAGCCCAGTAAGAGGCGCCCTGGCTCAGGGCGCCACTTACTGAAGAGACGATAATGCCCGCAGTCGTCAGTTTAAAAAAATAAAAATAAATAAACCCCAGGAAGGGGCGCCCCTGACCAGGGCGCCAATTTCTTAAGAAGTGGCATTGAAGGGGGCGCTAATTAAAAAAAAAAGAGGTGACTTAAGCCAGGTCGCCAATTTGAAAAATATGGATATTTTAAGAGCCCTGCCAACCAGGCTCAATTCAGAAATTAAAGGATAACCTTTGGAATAGTTATAGGTAATTGTAGTTGCCGAATTCGTATATAGATAAATTAGTCTTGCAAGGTCAAGAAATATAAATGATATGAATGATGACAATCAAATTGAGTTAAATAATTTAGCCAATTTGATATATATGAAATTTAAAGGAAATAAAGGACCAGTAAACCTAGGGCACCTAATCGGGATATTTATATGTTAAAATTTTAAAATACTTGTCAACCCTCAAGCGTCGATTCACATGTCAATTCACTAGGAACCGTGTAGATTCCCACGAAGGACATCCCGCTTTAAGGATGTCACTTCTGAAAATATCAATTGTCCTACTATATACCAGTCTCACACAGTTTTCCGTGTTTTCCTACGTATAAATATGCCTTGGATTCCATTCCAAATCCACCTTACATTTTCCTACTGGTCAAGCCTCGAAATTCTATATTGGCTATAAATGATAAATGAGAGTGGATGTCAAAAACGTGACTAATGCTGTGCATATAGGGCCCGGTCTGGTCCTGGGAGGAGCACCCGAAAGTACTTGTGCCCATGGGAGTTTTATTGACCATCTTGACGGTGTCTAGCATTACGCCGGAGCACTTGTTAGATTGAGACATTCCACCACTCACTCTCTCTCTACTTGACTTGCTTGACTTGCGTGGCCCAAATGGGCAATACTTGCGTGGCCCGAATGGGCACTACTTGACTTGAATGTTACTTGAATGAATTGACATATATATAGCCAATTCTTGTTATACATGCTTCGATTTACCTTGCTTACTATTGCTTGAATTCCTGTTATGTTCAGTTATCCCCTGCTTGATATCACATGTTGCTAATATTGAAATATGAATCCAGCTCTTATCGATTTTTTTTCAATTCCTTGATTTTCTATCTGTCTGCATGCATAGATTATTTGCATTAATTGAACTTGTAATTTACTTAAAGCATGTTAAAAATTGAGATGTAAATCCTACTGAGCGATTCGCTCATCTAGTTGCTTTCTAACCTTTCAGATGATTTGGATATCGACCAGAACTCGGAGGGGAATAAATCTGAGTGATGAGTGTAGAGATAGAGTCACCAATTGTTATCAATTGTGTTATTGTAATTCCGTTGTTGGTGTTAATTTGTACCCTAATGTCAGTTATATTCTCTAGCATGTCAGTCAAAACCAATAAAGGATATGTGTATTCGACAATTGTTAGCTCGAACCATTTGTATTAAATTCAAGTTAAACTTAGATATTTGCGCACTCTTATAATTATCTAAGGAAGAAATTCTTTAATTTTCTAGCTTGCTTTGGTTCTATATAAAACTGTCACGCCACGGGTAAGCTTCCGCGCTCGGGACGTGACAGCTTTCTTGGTATCAGAGCGCTTAGGATTTAGAATTTTCCTAGGTAAAACATGTACTTAGTCTAAGGAATAGAAATGTTTATCTAGGTAAAACATGTACTTAGTCTAAGAAATAGAAATGTTTATCTAGGTAAACCCTAGGAAAAATTCTAGGATGTCTTCTTAGGCTAACCTAGAAACTTCTATAAAGAAAATTCTACTTATAAGATAGAAAACTTCTAGGAAAAAAAATGTATATATATATACATCCTGGGAATATATATATATATCTATTATTTTTGGAAATGTCTAAGGAAAAAAAAAATATAAATAAATACCTATTAGAGTTGTTTAGATCCTACCTGGTGAGATGGGTAGAGCCATGGGTTAAGTTTTAAATTAATAAATATTCCCCCCTTAACCTTAAAGCTCAATATCATTTATCTTAAAATTCTTTTGTAGGAAAATGGCCACCGAGAGGGCACAATGGCGCGAGATGCAGCGCACTGTGCAAGGACTTACGGAGGCGCTACAGCAGGTGGCGCAAGGCGGTGCTCGCGGTGCTCACCATGGAGCCGGTGACCTTCATCGGGATTTCTGCAACATGAACCCACCAAAGTTTGCGGGATCGGTGGACCCCGATGACACCGAGCATTGGCTGAAGGAGACCGAGAGGATCTTCCGTGTAATGCAATGCACGGACGAAGAAAAAGTTTTACTGGCCACATTTCAACTAGAACGGGACGCTCGATGCTGGTGGGAGTCCGTGGAAGCAACACTACCCGACAATCATGTCACATGGACGGAATTTGTCGAGCATTTCAACAACAAGTATTTCTCGGACCGTGTGCAAGAGAAGAAGGCCGCAGAATTTGCTGCATTAAAGCAATGGACCCGGAAGGTAGCTGAATATGAGGCCCAATTCTCAAGGCTTTCCTGTTATGCACCTCACTTGGTGTGTACGGAAAAGATGAAGGCGAGAAGATTTCTCAATGGGCTACGGCCCCAGTATATTACCCAGCTTGCACCGATGGACATCCAAGTCTACTCGGAAATGGTTCGTCGTGCTCAGCTGCTGGAAGACGCCACCGAATTTTCTGAAAGGATTCGAGGCAAGGACAAGAAGGAACATGTTACAAGTCCAGGAAGCTTCAACCCACCATTTGGCAAGAAGCGGGTCTTTAATGGAGGCGAGTCTTCCAAGGAGAAAAGATCCTAGAAAAGTCACAAGCCGTTCCTCACTATCAGCAACAAGCCCTTCTTCGATATTGCACCTACTAAGGAGATTTGCAAATATTGCGAAAAAGCTGGTCATAAGACCGAGGAGTGCTGGAGGAAACTGGGAGCGTGTCTCCGATGTGGGAGTCGAGAGCATCGAATTCCTGATTGCCCCTTAATGAAGGAACAAGTCAACAAGGACGAGAAGCGTCCAGTCAAAAAGCAAGGCCGTCTGCAAGCTCTTCAAGGGACGGAACCCATGGAAGGAGGAATCGTGGAAGGTACATTGACTGTTTGCTCTAAACCTGCTAGAGTTTTATTTGATACTGGAGCAACTCATTCATTTGTTTCCAAGAAATTTACTGCTTCATTCTCTAAAGAACCGGAACGGTTAGATTTAATTATATTTACACCTCTTGGAAACAAATCGGATATCATGCATCACTACCCAAGTTGTGAGGTTATGGTTCAAGACAATAATCTACCGGCCGACCTGATATGCCTTGACATGGAATGTTATGATGTCATATTGGGAGCCGACTGGTTATCAACCTACCAAGCAACGGTAGATTGTCGGCATGGCAAAATAGCTTTTGAGGGTTATCCCGAGCTAGTTTTTAACAAATCTCGGAATAAAACCCTGCTTATCTCAGCTCTCCGAGCTAGTAAACTGGTGAAGAAAGGATGTATGGCTTTTCTGGCTTTTGTAACTACCACAGAAGTCGAGAAGATGAAAATTGAAGACATCCGAGTGATTCAGGACTTCTCCGATGTATTTCCAGACGAATTACCTGGTTTACCCCCAGAGAGGAAAGTGTCATTCACAATAGATATTGTTCCGGGTGCCGGTCCTGTTTCTAAAGCACCCTACAGGATGTCTCCTGCGGAACTGAAAGAGCTGAAGGAGCAGTTGATGGATTTACTGAAGAAAGGGTTTATTAGGCCGAGTACTTCCCCATGGGGAGCACCCGTGCTATTTGTTAAAAAGAAGGATGGCACATTGAGATTATGCATTGATTATCGGCAGTTAAACAATCTTACAATCAAAAATAAGTACCCACTGCCGAGAATTGATGAGCTGTTCGACCAATTATCAGGAGCAAAGTATTTCTCCAAAATAGATCTTCGGTCTGGTTATCACCAATTGAGGATCAAGGAGGAGGATATTTACAAAACTGCATTTCGAAGCAGGTACGGGCATTACGAATTTACTGTTATGCCTTTTGGACTAACAAATGCGCCTGCAGCTTTCATGCAGTTAATGAACAGCATTTATCGGCCTTATTTAGACCGATTTATTGTGGTCTTCATTGATGATATATTGATCTACTCAAAGACTGAAGAAGATCATGAGGAACATCTCAAGAAGGCATTACAAGTATTGCGGGACAATAAGTTATATGCAAAATTTAGCAAATGCCAGTTCTGGCTGGAGGAAGTGTCCTTCTTAGGACATGTCATCTCTAAGAATGGAATTTATATTGATCCTGCAAAGGTCGAAGCCGTGCAAAACTGGGGACAACCGACGAATGCAACGGAGATTCGTAGCTTCTTGGGCTTAGCTGGTTATTACCGGCGTTTCATCAAGGACTTCTCCAAGATTGTTGTTCCTCTTACCATATTGACTCGCAAGGAAGTGCCTTATGAGTGGAATGAAGACTGTGAAAAGAGTTTCTTAACTTTGAAGGATTTATTAACCACTGCACCGGTCTTGTCACTTCCGATTGAAGGAGAGAAATACGAGGTATATACCGATGCATCTGGTATCGGCCTCGGATGTGTATTGATGCAGAATGGGAGAGTTATTGCATACTCGTCCCGGCAATTGAAGAAACATGAAGGAAATTATCCTGTGCATGATCTGGAGCTAGCCGCAGTAGTATTGGCTTTGAAGATCTGGAGGCACTATCTCTATGGGGAACAATTTACAGTCTACTCCGATCATAAAAGCCTCAAATATTTATTCTCTCAGAAAGAGCTGAACATGCGGCAACGGCGTTGGCTCGAGTATCTCAAGGACTTCGACTTCACTATACAATATCATCCTGGTAAGGGTAATTCCGTAGCAGATGCCCTTAGTCGGAAGCCGAGAGTCCTAGTAGCCAACTGTATGGTTCAGGAATGGAAATTGCTAGAAAATTTTTTTGAACTCGACATCAACATGAGTGAGAATGATGGGTATATCACTCTATCCCACTTAAGTGTACATCCGGATTTGCTAACTGAAATCAAGAGGTTGCAAGAAGAAGACCCGATGTTGGTGGAAATCAAAGAAAAACTGGATGAGAAGACCGACTTCAAGTTGGCACCCGATGGCAGAATCTTATTCCATGAAAGGACATGTGTGCCCGACAGTCCTGAGCTGAAGAAGGAGATTCTGGAAGAAGCCCATCGATCGAGATACACGATACACCCGGGAGCCACTAAAATGTACCAAGATATAAAAAGGACCTTTTGGTGGCCCAACATGAAAAGGGAAATAGCGGACTTCGTGTCTCGATGTTTGACTTGCCAGCAGGTGAAGGCCAAACACCAGAAGCCCGCAGGGAGACTGCAACCATTGGATATTCCCAAGTAGAAATGGGAGGATATCGGTATGGATTTCATCATGGGTTTGCCCAAGTCGAGGGGTGGATATGATGGAATATGGGTAATCATCGATCGCCTTACTAAATCGGCTCATTTCTTGCCTATCAAGAGTCGATGGTCGATTGATATTCTTGCCGCTTTGTATATTAAGGAAGTTACTAGATTACATGGAATTCCTGTGTCCATAATATATGACCGAGACCCTCGCTTCACATCTCATTTTTGGAAGGGTCTACAACACTCTCTGGGAACGAAGCTTAATTTCAGTACTGCCTTTCATCCCCAGACAGATGGTCAGACGGAAAGGACCAATCAGGTTGTTGAAGACATGTTGCGAGCATGCATTATAGATTTCGGCGGAAGTTGGCTTGACCACTTACCACTAGCCGAATTTGCCTACAACAACAGCTACCAAGCCAGTATTCAAATGGCACCTTTCGAGGCACTCTATGGTAGAAGCTGTAGATCTCCGGTATGCTGGGAGGAAGTCGGTGAAAGACAACTCCTAGGTCCTGAGATGGTGAGAGATTCAACTAAGAAGATTCTCCTTATCAGAGAAAGACTCAAGGTAGCTCAGTGCAGGCAAAAATCTTATGCTGATAACAGAAGGAGAAACTTGGAATTTCAAATTGGTGATCACGTATTTCTCAAGGTATCTCCCAGTCGAGGTATCAGGAGATTTGGTGTCAAGGGCAAGCTTACACCAAGATTCATCGGTCCATTTGAGGTGTTGGAAAGAGTGGGCGAGGTAGCCTACCGTATTGCTCTACCTCCTCAACTCTCGGAAGTACACAACGTATTTCATGTTTCTATGCTGAAGAAATACGTGCATGATCCTTCTCACGTCATCGACCACGCCAGTTTGGTGATTCAAAAGGATCTTACCTACGAGCAAAGGCCGATGCGTATCCTCGATCGAGAAGTCCGAGTTCTAAGGAGCAAGACGATCCCCATGATAAAAATTCAATGGAATCGATGCTCCAAGCAGGAAGCAACTTGGGAGACCGAGGAGTCTATGAAGAGAAGATACTCAGAGCTATTTTAGACTGTAAGTATTCTATACGCTCTGCATTTCTCTTACACAGCAAAACTACCCTCACGCAGTTGAATTTAGGGACCAAATTCTTTTAAGTAGGGGAGGGTGTAACACCCGATATTTTTAAATAGAGATAAAAGAATTTACTACTACTTAATTAATCTTTTTTTTAAAAAAAAACTTTTTTTAAAAATATTATATGCCAAATCATGAATTATAAAATGAAATAATACAAATATATAAGAATTAAAAAAATTTAATAAGACAATTATCACAAGTTTCAATTATAAGTTATAAAAATTATAGAAATATTGTATTTACATGAATTATAAAAATTAAATAATACAATTTTCATAGTTAAAAGTTATAAGTTATAACTCATTTTCCTTATTAATAAATAAGACATTTATTATAATTCATTTTCCTTTATTAACTTAATTTTTCAATTATATAGAAGGTAAAATAGTTCCCCTAAAGAGTATTAAAGTAGATACATAAGAGTTGAGTGGACATATATATAATTTCGGTCCTTTGGGGCATGAACCAATCCTCAAGAATTGTGAATTAACGACATAGCAAAGGTCGTTACTTCATATGAATGAATAGTATGAATAGTAACTGGTGAATAGTGTCACTTTTTATTTAAAAAGAATTTTAAAAAAAAATTATATGTAAAAATAGGAAAAATTGTAAGGAACTTATCCCAAAAATTTGGCAGCCAGACTACGTCAAACATTAAATATAAAAATCAAGTAAGTATGACATAAGTTAATATAAAAAAAAATGCAATATGAAGTAACGTCAACTACAAGGGCGTCACTTCCTTAAGAAGTGACAGCCCATAAGGCGTTATTTTTCAAACGTCATTGTCATGCCAGCGAGTCTGTACACACTGAAATTCGCTGGCATCCCACCAGATTCGTTTTTCACGGATCTGGCTCCCTATCCTGTCGAGTAACCCATTCCTAACCCTCTTAAATCCTCCTCCGCGAGCTGCTTAGGGTGGCTTTGGCTGAGGGTTGTAGAGGTTGCTGCAGAGGCTGTTCGTTGCAGAGGAAGCCTTCTTCTGCCGCCAGCGTACTTCTCTGAGGTAGGTGTTCTCAAACTTTAACCAAACCTTTAATTAGTAGCATGCAGTATTTAGGATTAATTCATCTCCATGCTACGCTTGTCTCCCGTCTAAATCCTGCAATAGAAATATAACAAACTGTAAGGAATTCCATGATTTAATATTTAACGTTCCACTTGGTAGTAAATCAGAAACCTCATACCTTAAATGTGTAACTTGATTAGTTGCCGTGATTAACTAAATAATTCTGTTGGATATTCATGTTAGTTAATTAGCAGATCATGTCAACCAGTTAGCCAACTATATAAACCGTTAAGTTAATTAGATGCTCATGTTGGTTAATTAGAAGATCCTGTTAAAAAATTAGCTAAACTATAAAAAAAAAATATGTCACTGGTTAGTTAACATAGTTCCGGTTAGCTAATTATTTGAACCACGTTAGAGCCAGTTAGTTATAGTTAATTAAATAGCTAATTAGATAAACTATATGAATAAATCGCAGCATATCACAGATCTGGAATACTGTTAGCTAATCATACATGTAAAACGTATGACAGTTAGCTGTAATAATTCTAGTCAGTTTTCAGCTATCTGTTAGCTAATTATATACACCAAACTGTAGTTAGTCCTAATCAGTTTTAATTACCTGTGTTAAGCTAATCAGAGACAGTTAATACCTAAACCCCTGACGGAGAGAGGAAAAAAAATGGGTATCAGGGAATTAGCGCCCCACCCCAGGGCGCCACTAATAGAACTAACGACCACTGACGGGTCGTCAATTTATAAACTAACGACATCATCCCGTTCGTTAATTAAATAACGACAGCAACCTGGTCGTTCCTTCAATTTACATGAACAGTGTCAGTAACAGTTAAATAAATTAATTAGTGTAATCAGTATAATGAGATGGTTAAGCCCTTAATTAACTCACTCAAATTCTGCCTGTAAGAGGCGTCCCCTACCAGGGCGCCAATTCCTGAACGGACGACACACCCAACAGTCGTCAACTGTAAAGAAAATATAGATGCCGGCCAATTACCAGAGCCTGTAAGAGGCGCCCCTGACCAGGGCGCCACTTACAAAGCCCAGTAAGAGGCGCCCTGGCTCAGGGCGCCACTTACTGAAGAGACGACAATGCCCGCAGTCGTCAGTTTAAAAAAATAAATAAATAAATAAACCCCAGGAAGAGGCGCCCCTGACCAGGGCGCCAATTCCTTAAGAAGTGGCATTGAAGGGGGCGCTAATTAAAAAAAAAAAGAGGTGACTTAAGCCAGGGCGCCAATTTGAAAAATATGGATATTTTAAGAGCCCTGCCAACCAGGCTCAATTCAGAAATTAAAGGATAACCTTTGGAATAGTTATAGGTAATTGTAGTTGCCGAATTCGTATATAGATAAATTAGTCTTGCAAGGTCAAGAAATATAAATGATATGAATGATGACAATCAAATTGAGTTAAATAATTTAGCCAATTTGATATATATGAAATTTAAAGGAAATAAAGGACCAGTAAACCTAGGGCACCTAATCGGGATATTTATATGTTAAAATTTTAAAATACTTGTCAACCCTCAAGCGTCGATTCACATGTCAATTCACTAGGAACCGTGTAGATTCCCACGAAGGACATCCCGCTTTAAGGATGTCACTTCTGAAAATATCAATTGTCCTACTATATACCAGTCTCACACAGTTTTCCGTGTTTTCCTACGTATAAATATGCCTTGGATTCCATTCCAAATCCACCTTACATTTTCCTACTGGTCAAGCCTCGAAATTCTATATTGGCTATAAATGATAAATGAGAGTGGATGTCAAAAACGTGACTAATGCTGTGCATATAGGGCCCGGTCTGGTCCTGGGAGGAGCACCCGAAAGTACTTGTGCCCATGGGAGTTTTATTGACCATCTTGACGGTGTCTAGCATTACGCCGGAGCACTTGTTAGATTGAGACATTCCACCACTCACTCTCTCTCTACTTGACTTGCTTGACTTGCGTGGCCCAAATGGGCAATACTTGCGTGGCCCGAATGGGCACTACTTGACTTGAATGTTACTTGAATGAATTGACATATATATAGCCAATTCTTGTTATACATGCTTCGATTTACCTTGCTTACTATTGCTTGAATTCCTGTTATGTTCAGTTATCCCCTGCTTGATATCACATGTTGCTAATATTGAAATATGAATCCAGCTCTTATCGATTTTTTTTCAATTCCTTGATTTTCTATCTGTCTGCATGCATAGATTATTTGCATTAATTGAACTTGTAATTTACTTAAAGCATGTTAAAAATTGAGATGTAAATCCTACTGAGCGATTCGCTCATCTAGTTGCTTTCTAACCTTTCAGGTGATTTGGATATCGACCAGAACTCGGAGGGGAATGAATCTGAGTGATGAGTGTAGAGATAGAGTCACCAATTGTTATCAATTGTGTTATTGTAATTCCGTTGTTGGTGTTAATTTGTACCCTAATGTCAGTTATATTCTCTAGCATGTCAGTCAAAACCAATAAAGGATATGTGTATTCGACAATTGTTAGCTCGAACCATTTGTATTAAATTCAAGTTAAACTTAGATATTTGCACACTCTTATAATTATCTAAGGAAGAAATTCTTTAATTTTCTAGCTTGCTTTGGTTCTATATAAAACTGTCACGCCACGGGTAAGCTTCCGCGCTCGGGACGTGACATTTACACTTATACCACTCAGCGGGCCGTGGTTGTAATTATGCCCCTCGGCGGGCCATGTTTGTAAGTCTTTACGCCCCGGGACGATTAAGTCACGTAGTTCTGTCCTTATAATGGCGGAATTACAAAAAATGTCCTCCCCGAGACCGTAAAAGACCCAAGTCCTGTAATTTGCAGTTATACCCTGCAACTTTTGTAATTGGGGCCACGCCCCTATCTCCCGCCTTTCTTCTTTCTGTCAAAGAAAGTCTTTAAACCTTTCTCAAAACCAGTAGGGAAAGTTGAAGATGAATAATGAGCTGAGCTTAAAAGGCAAACATCGACAAGGGGACCTCAAGACCAGTACCAGACAAAGCCGAAAAAGCCCGACCCAGCATGGGGATCTCAAACTAACCCCCGGGCAGACCCAAGGGGGCCAAAGCCAAAAAGAAAGCCTCAGATTACAGGCAGAACAAGCCGAAAAGAGCAATCTTCAATTGACCAACCATATTTTATCCTCTGCTTCAAACCAGAAGGACAGAGTTAAGTCTGATCTCCCCAAGCAAGATCTCACACCAAGGCAAAAGTTGGCAAGTGTAAAGCCCCATTGTTGCACCCGAAAATTGTCTTGAGTTAAATCAAAGAATTGTTGCTATGCAACGTCCGACGAGAAGCACGACGTACCGTCAACACCGTCGGACTACGGAGTATCTCCGTAATTCAGGGTCTCTCGACCCGACAATACTATGGTCGACGTCACAGCAAGAAGATTAGCGAGGAAGATTCATGCGTATACCGGTCAGAGTAGCCGAGCAAGTGTATCACACGGCACAGACGGGCGCAAAGGTTCCTCCCTATGCGGCGACGAACGGCTAGACAAACAAACAATACTCCTTCCACGGACGCGATGCTGCCACGCGGCGAAGGAGCGATCTCCCCGAGATATATAGCTTCACCCCGGCTCTTCTCCAACCCAGAACGACAAAAAGCGGGTGAAGCGGCGTCTAGAGGAGTCAAAAGGCGTCCCGGCAGGTCACATGACCCCTCGGGGTCCGAACCACGGAGGAAAGAGGGCCGCGCGGCCTCCCCGGGGACCCAACGGGGTCGCGCGAGCGCCCCGGGGCGCGCGTGACTCCGCTAGGGGGGCCAGCGGGGTCGCGCTACCTCCCAGGGGCGCGAGCGACCCCGCCCGGGTCCGCCCCGCCCTGCGGAATCCGGGCTTCCAAGAAAAAAAAACAAATTAAAAAAAAGTTTTTTTAACCCCCTCAGCGGGGTCATTCAGCCCCTTTTGGTGGTCAGAGGGGTCAAAATGACTTTTTGCCACCTCACCTTGACAGAATCGGGGCAAATTCACTCATTTGACCACTCTGGGCCCTCCCGCCTTCTATAAATAGACCCTAAGGGTCCAAGTAGAGAAGGGGAGAGGAATCTACGTACGTACGGAACGCTTCTCGCACTCGGAGGATCCAGCGTTTGGAGTTTTGTTCGTTTGTTTTGACCCGTGTGGGGTAAGTCCCCGAGTCTTGTATTTATGCCCCTACGGGGTATATTTACACTTATACCCCTCAGCGGGCCGTGGTTGTAATTATGCCCCTCGGCGGGCCATGTTTGTAAGTCTTTACGACCCGGGACGATTAAGTCACGTAGTTCTGTCCTTATAATGGCGGAATTACAAAAAATGTCCTCCCCGAGACCGTAAAAGACCCAAGTCCTGTAATTTGCAGTTATACCCTGTAACTTTTGTAATTGGGGCCACGCCCCTATCTCCCGCTCCAACGCGGACTTTTGTACAGTCGATAACTCCCCGACAACCCTTGTACTCATTGGAATCATAAAAGCACCCAGCATGCTCTGTCTATCTCCTTCATGAAAAATTATGGGAAAACCTCTATCTTCCACAAAATTGCATATATACTGCTCCTCTGGCCTAGTGGACAAATAGGTGTTTTCTATGGTATCCTTGTCATTCTTTCGGTCTGGGAGTGTTGTTAACTCAGTCCAACACTTAGGTATCATTTTAAACCTAGGTCTAGAGTTTGGTAAAATAACCGAAATACCCCTGTGACCTCAAAATGGCCTCAGAGCCCTTGAAACCTTCCAAAAACGGCCTCCATACCTTGAGAAGTCAAGAATTCAATCCTACTTCCATTTTAACCCAGAAATTTCAGAAATGCCCCTGGCTTGGTAAATTACCGAAATACCCCTGGGATGTAAAATTGCCGAAATACCCCTGGGATGTAAAGTTGCCAAAATATCCCGCGTGGTCCAAAAATCTCTCTCTACTTCTAAAACGCCTACGGCTTCTGCATCTTTGCATCCCTACTCTGAAATCCTAGAGTTTTGCCCAGACTTAACCCTAACCTAGTCAATGTGTTGGTGGTGAACGAATGGAGAGCTCCCCGAGCGAGAGTGCCCTTAACATCCGAGCCTATAGAGAGGAGTTTGGGGATTTCTTTGACAGTCAAATAAAGGTGTTCGGACGTTAGACCGATGTAAATCAACACTGACTCCGGTCAGTGGGGAGAGGTCCAGCACCTGAACCCAAATCGTCTGATACGATGCGCACACACGGAATCACCCTCTACTCAGATGGAGGGGGATGTTTCTTTTCAAAAAGAACAAAAATCTACATTTTATCCACGATAAAAAAAATAAGAAGATTAGATTTTTTCCGTGTCTCACAGACTGGCACGCCCGGTGGGACCTTTCCCGCCTTTCTTCTTTCTGTCAAAGAAAGTCTCTAAACCTTTTACAAGGTTCTGATTTCCCTCCTCTTCCTTTTACAGGACGGGAAGAGGAGGGTATACGTCTCTCTACTCATCTGAGAGCTACTCGCGCTTCTGCGCCCTTCTCCGTTTGTGCTACGCACCACCACCACCAACACCAGTAACAACGATGGCAACCGTCACCTACGGCCCTCAAGTCATTGCCAACCACGCCAGGTTCGGATACCTGGCGACCCCACTCGTCTTTGGCGGCTTCCCAGCAGTCGTCGGCTCGCCCTTCTTCTTGGGCGTAGTGTCGGTGGCTGAAGTCAATTCAGCCACACCCACTGCAGCAGCTGTCGGGGGTGTCAAGACCTCGACCCCAACAACTGGCCGGGTTCGCCCGGCCAACAAGACTACCCTTGGGGGTGTCAGACCCTCAATCTCAGGCGTCGGCCGGGTTCGTCTGGTCGACGAAACAACTAGCAGGGGCATCAGGCCCTCGACCCCATCTATTGGTCGGGTTCACCCGGCCAAGAAAACAACTGCTGAGGGCGTCATACCTTCTGCTTCATCGGCCGGCCGAGCTCGCCCGGTCAGGGAGACCATCCTCAGGGGTGTCAGACTCTCTACTGCAGCATTCGACCGGGTTCATCCGGTCAACTCTTCAAATGTCAAGGGTGTCAAGCCCTTCATCCCTACAGTCAGTCGAGCCAGCTTGACTGCCACACCAGCGGCCGAAGGTGTCAGGCCTTCTGCCCCGGTTATTGGCCGAGTCTTCTCGGTCAATCAAGTCACTGCTGACGTCGCCCCTGCTCAACGGGGGCAACGCCGTCACAGCACCAGACCTACTGCGGCCACCCCTAGAGGTACCGCCCCTGCTCAACGGGGGCAGCGCCGCCGCCTCAACGACGCCGTGCCTACGGTGGGTGTCACCAACATTGCTCCTGCTCAACGGGGGCAATGTCGTAGCTGCAAGGGTACAAAGCCTGCAGCGGCAAAGTCTCGCTCCGGCAAAATCGTGATTGTCGGAGACATCCGCATCCGGCTTGATGGAGGCGAGCCGATTTTGCCTCGGGATCATCATGTCCCGACCATTCCTACCTCCAACCGCTTTGAGCTCCTCTGGCAAGTTCGAGAGGACGGAGCAAAGAAGAAGAGGCCCGCTGTACCGGCGGCAACTCAGGGTCACTTGCAGCGACCCAAGCCTCGAGCTCCCCGGTCTAAGACAGGGGGCAACCCAGTGGAGGAGCGCCACCTCCAGTTGAAGAAAACTTGGGTCACCAAGGAGGAGGCCCGAATCATAAGGCGCGCGAGGGCGGAGGAGCCCTTCCGCATGTCGGAGCTTCAGCGAATGCGGAGTCCGCCAAGCACTGAGGCCTCAACGTCTGTGAGATTTACATCTCAACCCCTACGGGGGCAAAAGCGCCGAGGAGCCGACAAGAAGGTGTGACCGACCTCTCCGTGGGCTAGTTCTACGCACACGGAGGAGGATCGCTCACCTCAAGCATCTACATCCCGAGTGTCTGTCTTCGACAGACTGGGGATGCCGCCCAAGCCGGAGCGACAACCGCCCAAGAAAAAGCGGGTGGTCCAGGTGACCGATGACACCGTCAAAGTGTTCACCTGTTACGCCACCTCCGGCGACAAACAGCCCGAAGACACCTCGGGGGAACTCGATCAGCCTCTTCAATACTCGAGGAGGTCAAGGTCCGGGTCCCGGGGCCTGGCACAAACACAAGCGCCGGCTGCCGGTACATCTCAACCCGAGCCAGCACGGCAAGAAGAGTGCCAGGAAGACGTCCACAGTGTTGATGAGGACAGTCACTCCCGGCACGAAGAAGAGCAGGGGGAAGAGCCACGGCCCCCCACATTGGAAGAGCTTCGACGGGAGAACCAAGAGCTCAAGAACCTGCTACAGTCGCTCTTGCGCGAAAAGGAGGTTCCTGCCCGCCTCAGGCGGCACCAGCTGGAGCGGATCAGCAGCCTTCTCCCATTCCAGCAGCAGCCAATGCCTCTGTCACGCCTGCAAGACTTCCACTGGCGGTGGACTTCGAAGTCCCGCCGCATGAAGCCAATGCGCGGTCATCTGCTACTCCTGCCGCAGAAAACCTTATGGCGCAGAAGCAAATGATTGAACGCATTGTAGAGGCGAAGTTTGCTCAACATGGGGAGGGAGTGGCTACCGTTGATTTATACAGCGTGCCTTATCTCCTCCACCATCAATTCAAGAAGCTTCCGCCAGACTGCCCGAAAGCCCCGAAGCTCCAGAAGTTCAACGGGCAGGGC
Organism: Amorphophallus konjac; assembly: GCA_022559845.1. Taxonomy (NCBI): domain Eukaryota; kingdom Viridiplantae; phylum Streptophyta; class Magnoliopsida; order Alismatales; family Araceae; genus Amorphophallus; species Amorphophallus konjac. Next base: position 12,450 of record JAHNEJ010002868.1, on the reverse strand, counting down.
TCTCCACATGAACACCTGGCCTATTACATGACAGCCATGGGTGAATTAGCCCTGGAAGAGGCATATTTGCTGCGGTATTTCGCCACGTCCTTGACTGACACCGCCTTCCAGTGGTATTCAAGGTTAAAGCCCAACTCAGTATCTGATTGGGCTGATATGCAGAAGAAGTTTGTCGACCGCTTCCAAATGGTCGAACGCAAAGTCTCCCTAGCAGAGCTTTGTTCCCTTCGACAGAAGAAGGGTGAAACTGCGTTGGATTTCATCAAGCGATGGAGAGACGTCAACATGCGCTACGAAAACCCTCCGACGCCGGAAGATGCGATCACCATCTGCCGCAGGGGTCTCTCGGCAGAAGTCAGCGAAAAGCTTCTGGGCTCAAACATCAGAAGCTTCGACCAGCTCAATACAGTGAAGGCGGAGATTGAAATGTTCTTTGCTAACCACCCTACACAAGCTTCTGCCAAAGGCAAATCCTCCAAAGACCGTCTGGCTAGCGGTAAGGAGGTGAATGTCGTGGACTTCTCCCCGACGAATGGAGATAAAGGGGAAGGAAAGTCCAAAGGAAAGGGCAAGAGGTCTGATGACAAGACAAACGCGTCTCTCTTAGCGGAGCGCATGAAGATGCCCTATTCCTTCAGAAAGGAGCATACCAAGATGCTCTTTGATCTATTTATAAAGGAGCAGCTCGTCACTCTGCCAGATCTGCGGAAGCCCGCGGAGGTGGATAAGACAGAGGACCCTACCTATTGTGTGTATCACCGAAGGTTGGGTCATACCATCGGGGATTGCTATGTTTTCAAAAACATAGCAGAAGAGCTCATTCAAAAGGGCTTGGTAAATATGCTGGGCCATGCAGTCGACCCACCACAGCCGCATGCTTGGAGTCGGTCAAATCGGTCGGCCAATGTCGTCCACATGGTGGCGATGGTTTCGAGCTCTAACGCCTCCGAGGCCGGGCCTTCAAATCAGCAGTCCCACACCGGCCCGGGGGCCGCCCCTTCTTCATTCCCTGAATGTCTAGCACTGCGGAGAACCATTCGGAAGATCCGAGGGGAAGTCCAGCAGCTGCAATTAGAACAGAGACGCCTGCTGCAATTCCTAGAGAGCATTGATCAGCAGTTGTCCACTTTCCCCTTTGGTCCATTTGCCAGGGGGTTAGCTCTAGCCCACATACGGGAGACGGGTGTATCACCTACCGGCCAGGCTCCGCTCAGGGGTTGGGTCTCTGAAGAGTCCTCAGATTCATCTGAAGATGAGGAGGACTCACTGGAAGGCGAGGAGGCTCCACTTCAAGTCGAGCTCCCAGAAAAGTTATACTCCTTCCCTTGCGAGAAGACTCCAAACATCTTCTTCGCTTGCCAGCGGGCTGGACTCATAAGCCTGTCACCCATGGAGCAGACACCGGGTGCCGCCTTTCATGAGGGCTATTGCCCATATCATGAAGTTGTTGGCCATATTATCCACAAATGTGAACCGTTCAAGGACCTCGCCGAGGACTTAATCACGCGAGGGAAGGTCAACATGGGTGAATTCCTGGTCAATCCACCGCAGCCACATGCACGGGAGAGCCTTCACTTCTCCGTCAACGTCATACATGCCTCAGCAGCTTTCCAACTCCCGGAGCCACAGGAGGAGGGAGTCAGTTCCCAGTCCCCCAAATCCACACTATGGTATCCGGGGTGGCGACCCTCTCATCAGTGTTCTTTTCCTAAGACACTGAGAAGATTTTTGACAAACTTCTGGAAGATGGCTGGGTGCTGACACATGACCCGCCGTCTTATTACAATGAGACGGCCAAGAGGCACCCCCGTTATTGCAAGTATCATGCAAGGGTGTCTCACCCCACTCGGCAATGCCCAGAGGTTTAGGACTTCATTGAAGCCCTCATCCAGAGAGGGGTTGTCAATACTCAGGGGAACTCCACGACAAGGTTGCGTCTTGCAGAGGCCGTCAGAGAAACACTCCAGCAGACTCGGCGAGAAACTGAAGCTTTCTCCCGATTAGCCCGACCAAGTGAGCCTGCGGAAAATGATGAATTCCCATTACTCACTAAAGGCACAGCCACCTATAAAGGGCCTAAGGTCCAGAACCCAGGAAGCCAAGCCGCGGGAGAGAGTTCCAAGGTTCGTCTCAGGTCGAGTCAGCCTGGCACCGTCATAAGAGAGAACTCTCGGCCAGACAACAAAGGCAAAGCCAAGGCGTCAGAGCCTTCAGCCAAAGCTCCTGCCAAGTCAGCAAGGCCATTAGTCGTGGAGAGGACTCAACCTCTTGATCCCGCGAAGGCCCCAGTGAAAGCTTCTGTCAAGCTGGCGCAGCCGCCAATTGTAGAAAGGCCTCAGCAGCTCAAGCAAGCCAAGCCACCAGCCCAAGCAAAGTCGGTGGAACTACAAAGCCCCCAGAGACTCCACTGTGGACTGGCAGAGTTCCAGGAGTTGCCACCGGAAATAATCGCTCAAGTAATCAATGCCACCTTCCAGCCTCAGCCGGAGGAGACCAATTGGACCAAGGTTGGCCCCAGAAAAAGCCGCGGCAGTAAGGCCCCTAAGGAGTCAGCCCGGAGCAAAAAGTAAAATTCTGGGGGCAAGCGAGTCTCACCTCCAAAGCAAACTCCTCTCTCTTCTCAAGAGGCAGTACGCCAAAAGAAGCAAGAGAAGAACCGCAGGAAGAATTTGAAGAGGAGGCTGAAGAAGCAAGCTGAGCAAGCAGCTGCTATGGAGGCTCCTAAGGAGCCAACCCCTCTGCAAAGACTGCAAAAGCTCATAAATGAGCTAGAGGAGTACACTCCCTCACGTCCTACCAGGATCGTCACTCTGGACGAATACATTCCCTGGGACAAGCTTGGGCGAAAAGCTCGCCTTCTGCAATGGCTCCGAGATATGGTTCACCGTCTTGAAGAAGGTGAAGACTTTCCAATCCCGGAGGAGCTCTCCTTGTTCTACAAAGATGAGGAGCTCACTGTTGAGATGCTCGAGGAAATGCTGCAAGAGCTCTCCTGCAACATGGTGGCGATTCCACCACCTGACAACATTTACTGTCCCACGGCTAATAGCACTGGAGGCAAGGCTTCTATGGCAACATATCAGCGTCGCTCGGCAAGAAATGGCCGAGGACGTGGACGTGAAGGTCCCCTGACTCTTGATCGGGTCATAATATTTAGAGGGGAAAAGCCGGGTCCTGTCCCGGAAACTCAAGTTCGGGGAATCCCTTTCATCCTCAGCCCCTCAGAGTGTTCAGGCCCCATCTCAACAGCTACGCCGGGTGGCGTCCCTTTTTCAATCACATCCTCTGATGAAGAAGAGGAGCCAGCCAAGTCGCCAAAGTGCGAGAAGGCGTCAGAGCAGGCCGGCCCCTCCAATAGGGTCGAGTCCGCAAGCTCGGCAGGTCCTTCTAATGAAGACCAGCATGATGAGCCTTTGCCACCTCCGGAGGAGTCTTTGGCTCCGCTATTTCAGGAAGATGCGGAAGGCCAGCAGGATGGGGAGCGTCCTTCTAAACGGGAGAAGCCTCGCCAGGCGCTGAAGACTCTGGTGGAGATCATCCCGCCATTTGACAAGACCCGTGCTCGGGCGGACCGCAAGATCACTCATCATATGAAGCGGTTCCCAACCAATGTCACCATTTGGGAAGCCATCGCCTGGAGCAAAGATCTCAGAGAGGCTCTTGTCAAGATACTTCAAGACCCAGAGGCCTATGAAGCCCATGTTGCAGAGTTGCAGGCCCAGGCGTATGAAGCACTCACAGCCAACATCTCCTTCACGGACAAAGACATGTTGCTGTCCTCTCCGTGCCACAATCGCCCCTTATATATGAAGGGGACGATCAATGGGCATGACGTGAATCGCATCCTGGTTGACGCCGGAGCAACCGTCAACATCATGCCTTTGAAGACTTTCAAGTCTCTATACTTGGCACCTTATTTACAAAAGGTGACCGATGTCAAGATCTCGGGATTCAATCAGAGTTCCGAGGAGGCGCTTGGTTGGGTTGTGGTCAAATTAGCTTTAGGCGATTTTGTCACCCAAGCGACATTTTATATCATCAACTCCGACACATCTTACAAGATGCTGCTTGGAAGGCCATGGTTGCATGAAAATTGGGTTGTCCCTTCAACTCTGCACCAGTGCATTAAATATGCCAAGGAAGGGGAGCAACATACGATCTTCGCAGACCAAGCCCCGTTCCACCCCAATGAGTGCCATCTGGCCGATGCTTCACTATATTTTGGGAAGCCCACTCTAGCAGTCCCCGAGCCTATAAAGGACAAAGGGAAGCAAAAGGTGGACCTTGAAGTTGAGGAAGGGCAGCACTTCACTGTCAACCAAGACATGGTAAAGCTGCACAGGCTGAGCCTCAATGCCGCCTCCAAGCCAACTCAACCAGAAAGGCGGAATGTTGACTTTGAAGCCAACCTCATCAGCCGGGTCATAGACGGGAGTATCTCCTAACCGCCTAAGTGCCTTCAACTCTCGTCCCAACGGGAAGAGTATGAGGTGGAGCAGTTGAAGACCTTCACAGTCTCCTATCAACGAAGAAGGAGACGCAACAAGAGCAAGGGGAATAAGCCGATCATCTTTTATAAAGGTGACTTAGTCCCACCGTGCCCTCCTGAAGATGACTTCGGCTGGGATACTCCCACCGATGTGGCGCCAGAGCCAGTCCAGGAGATGGACGATATGCCTAAGTACATCAAGGAGATGTGTAAAAAGTAGCACATCCCGCAAACTCTGGACCCCGCGCGAGCGGCATACTTCCACCAGCTATGGAATCCTCCGCAAGTCCGCGGGCAGCCTCCCTTCTCCCGCAAAGATATGCGAGGACTCGGCTATGACCAGGAGACGGACTTCGAGGTCCATTTTGCAGTCAATGTCATAGGGCTACTGCCTCTCCCTAACGGGCAAGCTGAAGTTGAGCCCAAGATTGATGACTCTATAAGGGAGTCTGGTGATGTGTCTATGACACCCTCACCTTCATCAGGAGTCGACAATGATCACCTTTTAGAGGGAAGAGCAGCCCAGCCTGCTAACCGTCCGCAAGATGAGGCCAGTCCTTCGACTTCAAGCCACGAGCAAAAGAGCTTCGAAGAATTTGATGTCTATGAAGCCAACACTGACGATGAGGGAGACTTCGTCGACCTCCAACCAGCTCCACCGGAGCTTGAAGACGGTGGCCAAGCAACTGTGGACGAGTTGATTGAGATCAATCTCGAAAGTAAAAGTAACCATCGTCCCACCTTCATAAGTGCTCTCCTCAGCGAGAAAGAAAGGCAGTCGTATCGACAGCTCTTAGAAGAGTTCAGGGATTGTTTCGCCTGGACTTACAAAGAAATGCCCGGGCTCGACCCTTCTGTGGCTGAACATGAGCTGGCAATACTTTCAACAGTCAAGCCAGTCAAGCAAGCCCAAAGGCGTATGCGCCACGAGCTGGAGCTGAAGATCAATGCTGACGTGGACAAGATGCTCAACATCGACTTCATAGAGCCCTGCATGTACCCTGTGTGGCTCGCTAACATCGTCCCTGTCAAGAAGAAGAACAGCCAAGTCCGAGTCTGCATCGACTTCAGGGATTTGAACAAAGCATGCCCGAAGGACGACTTCCCTGTCCCAATCACTGAGACAATGGTTGATATGACCACCGGTCACGAAGCCTTGTCTTTTATGGACAGGTCGTCGGGCTATAATCAAATTCGCATGGCCATCAAAGACAAAGACCATACGGCTTTCCGATCTCCTAAGGGGATCTTCAACTACAAAAGGATGTCGTTTGGCCTCAAGAATGCCGGCGCAACCTATCAAAGGGCAATGACCAAGATCTTCGACGAGATGCTACATGACCTTGTCGAATGCTATGTCGATGATCTGGTCGTCAAGACGAAGAAGCGGGAGGATCACTTGGCTGACTTGCGTCGGGTGTTTGAAAGGCTTCGGCAATACCAACTCAAGATGAACCCAATGAAATGCGCCTTCGATGTCTCCAGCGGCAAGTTCCTGGGCTTCATCGTCAGGTATCGAGGCATAGAAATTGATCTTGACAAAATTAAGGCTATAAGAGGACTGCCTCCGCCTAAGAACTTGACAGAGCTCAGATCTCTTCAAGGAAGACTCGCCTATATTAGGCGATTTATTTCTAATCTCTCCGGAAGATGCCTCCCTTTCGGCAAATTGATGAAGAAAGGAGCACCCTTCATATGGGACGAAGACTGTCAGAAAACCTTCGAGCAAATCAAGGAATATTTATTGACTCCTCCTGTCTTAGGGGCACCTGTCAGAGGGAAGCCCCTTATCTTATATATTGCTGCCATGGATGCCTCTTTGGGGGCTCTCCTAGCCCAGATCAATAAAGAGGGCAAGGAGCAGCCGTTGTACTACCTCAGCCGAAAATTGATCGGGCCTGAGCACCGGTACGCTCCTATGGAAAAGGTGTGCCTAGCTCCGGTGTTTGCTGTCAAAAAGCTAAGGCACTACCTTCTAGCTCAACGGGTGGAACTCATCTCAAAATGTGATCCACTTAAATTTCTGCTCAGTCAACCCGTCCTCTCTGGTAGGCTCAGCAAATGGACGCTTATCCTCATGGAGTTTGATATTACCTTCGTCCCACGCAAGGCAATCAAGGGACAAGGAATGGCGGAGTTCTTAGCAGCGCACCCTGTGCCAGAAGATTCGTCACTCAACTCCGAACTACCCGATGAAGAGGTGTTAGTACCTTCTCAAGAAACTGGGGAGCATTCTGAAAAAGCCCCACCAAAGATGGAGCCGGGTGTCCTCACCCTTGACCTCCCACACTGGGAGTTATATTTTGATGGTGCCTCTCGGACAATCAAAAGGGCCGGCGGCCTAACAGACTATGTCTTGGGCGCGGGGATAGTCTTTATATCTCCACAAGGCGGCATCCTCCACAACTCTTGTGCCCTCATGAAGTCGCTGACTAATAATGAGGCAGAATATGAAGCGCTAATCATTGGGCTTCAACTGGCACTGGAGATGGACATCAAGTGCATCAAAGTGTACGGGGACTCTCAGCTCGTCATCCGACAAGTACTGGGCGTTTATGATGACCGGAAGAAGGACCTCATTCCCTACCATGCAGCCGTCATGAGGCTAAGGGAAAAGTTTTACCTATTTGAAATAGGCCATGTCCCCAGAGGCAGCAACTCCCAGGCTGATGCATTGGCCAAATTAGCAGCAGCTTTAAAACTCCCGCCTGAGGGAGAATTAAATATTACTGTCAGACATCGAAGGCTCATGCCAAGTGTGCTCGACGAAGAGTCCGGCCTCACTGTCTACGAGGTCAACAATATTCAAGAGGAGAATACTCCAGAAGAAGAAGATTGGCGTGAGCCAATTATAAAGATAAAGAACGGCTGGCTCCCTTCTGATCGGGCTCAGAGGGTGCAACTGCTACGCAGGACGACATCCTACCAGCTGATTGACGGTCTGCTTTTCCGGCTCGTCCATGAAAAAGATCGATGGGTCCTCCTACGGTGCCTTTCGTCCAAGGAAGCAAAGACCGTCATGCACGAGGTCCACTCCGGATTGTGTGGAGCTCACCAAGCAGGAGCTAAGATGAAGAATAGCATCAAGCTCAAAGGGTTCTACTGGCCCACCATGTATGAAGATTGCAATCAATACGCTCGTACATGTCACCAATGCCAAGCATTTGGTCTGGTGCCTCGGAGGCTGCCTAACCCGCTACACCCGACCGCGCCTACTTGGCCGTTCCCGGAATGGGGTATGGACATTGTGGGACCATTCCCACCATCGTCCCAAGGGCACAAGTTCATACTGGCCGCCACCGATTACTTCTCCAGATGGGCCGAAGCCGTTCTGCTACGGGAGGTTACAGGGGAGATAGTTGCCCGTTTTGTGCGGCACTATATCATATACAGGTTCGGCACCCCCAGTCGGATTATATCCGATAATGGCACGCCGTTCAAGAACAAGACTGTTTATGCTCTGGCAGCCAAGTTCCATATTGACTGGAGAGCGTCGTCGGTCTACAATTCCCAAGCCAATGGGTTGGCCGAGGCCTTCAACAAAACCCTCTGCAAACTGCTGTCCAAGATAGTAGGTGGCCACAAGCGGGATTGGGACGAGAAGGTCCATGAAGCCCTATGGGCCTACCGGACCATTTACAAAACCCCCACGGGTTGCTCCCCATTCTCTTTGGTCTATGGAGCCGACGCGGTGGTCCCTGTGGAGATCGAGCTAGCGTCTTACCGCGTTGTTGTGCACGCCGGATTGCCAGGCCAAGACCAATCTGAAATTGAAAGAAGGCTCGAGGAATTGTCCAACCTTGAAGGTCAAAGACTCAAAGCCTACAAGCACTTACAAGTATATCAAGCCCGCATGACACGTGCCTATGATAAGTTGGTCAAGCAAAGGCCGTTCAAGAAAGGTGACCTCGTCATGATTAAGGAAAAGGAGGTTCTCGCGGGAAGATCTAGCGACAAACTCCAGCCTAATTGGCGTGGGCTTTACATCATCCAGAAGGTCTACGAAGGAGGGGCCTATACGGTCCTTGACCACAAGGGGGACAATCCCTTCCCTCCTCTCAACGGCAAGCATATGAAGCTCTACCATGCGCCACCGTAGGAGTTTCCACAGCAGTCCTTACAGGACAGTACCTCTCCTCAGTGAAGGTTCAAAAAAAAAAATGGGGTTAAAAATACTGATACCCCGGCGGACTCAGTCAACCTTCAACGGTTGGCTGAGGGTAAAAAAGCAACAAACCCGGTCGAGGTGAAAACCCGAAAGGGCGCCTCGGGCAAAAATGGGCAACCCCTCGGTGTGAAAACCCACAAGGGCCCACCGGAAAAAGTTAAAGGGGGCCAGCCTCGGCGAAAATTCGAAAGGGCGGTGAGGTTGGTAATGTAAAAAAAAAAGAAAAGAAAAAGAAAAGAAAAAAATTCTCTCTTTGCTTATTCTAAGGGTGGCTCTAAGTCAATGACTCCACCCCATCTTCGCCAAAACATCATATTGATACCATGGCTACGCCTTACATGTCATTCTATGACACCTAATCCCCACCGACGTTCTGACGTTGTCATACTCTGTCCCATCGGGCTCGGCCTATGCATGCCCCTTTCGGGCTGCCGACCCATTCTGCCTATCGGCTTCCGGGTTTAGCTCGTGTCTCTTCTAAGCAGTTAAACCCACTTACTCTTTGGTCCCACTGGGACTGGCCTCAGTATGCTCTCTCGGGCTGCCAACTAATCGTGCCTTTCGGCTCATCTAACCTTCTTGGGATTGGTCTCAGTATGCTCTCTCGGGCTGCCAACTCATCATGCCTTTCGACTCATCTAACCTTCTTGGGATTGGTCTCAGTATGCCCTCTCAGGCTGCCAACCCATCATGCCTTTCGGCTTATCTTTCCTCCTGGAATTAGCCTCAGTATGCTCTCTCGGACTGCCAATCCATCATGTTTTCTGGCACATGTCCCACCGGGTCTGGCCTACGCATGCTCTCTCAGGCTGCCAACCCACCTACTCGCCTATCGGCTTTCGGGTTTAACTCTCACGTCCCACTAGGGCTGTCAAACCTATCTTTGTCCCATTGGGTATGGCCTCAGTATGCCCTCTCGGGCTGCCAACCCACCTTGCCTATCGATTTTCGGATTTAACTCTCGCGTCCCACTAGGGCTGTCAAATCCACCCCTTTTCTTTTGGGTCTGGCCTCTGCATGCCCCTTTCGGGCTGTCAACCCATCTCGCCTCTTGGCTTCAAACTTGACTCATGTATCCCACCGGGATCGCCAAGTCTATTCTTTTGTCCCCACGGGTTTGGCCTCAGCATGCCCTCTCAGGCTGCCAACCCTATTTGCCTATCGGCTCACGGATTTGACTCGTACGTCCCACCCGGGCTGTCAAATCCTCTCCTTTCATCGCTTCGGGTCTGGCCTATGTATGCTCTCTCGGGCTGCCAACCCATCCCGCCTATCGGCCTCCAGGTTTAACCCGCATGTCCCTTTCGGACTATTAAACCTCCTCCTTTGCTGTCCCAACCAGACTTGGCACATGCACACCTCTCTTGGGTTGCCAGCCCGTTCAACTTTCGGCTCTGGATTTGGCTAATTACGTCCTACTAGGGCAGCCGAACCCATCCATTTGTCCCACCTCTGCGGCATACACGTCCCTACGGGAGTGCCACTTTCTCCTTGCCTTCTGGCATTATAGGTTCAAAAAAAAAAAACGGGGTTAAAAATATTGATGCCCCAGCGGACTTGGTTGTTTCTGTTAGAAGAGCAATCAAGGGCAAAAAGGCTTTAACCCGGCTAAAGTGAAAACCCGAAAGGGCGCCTTAGGCAAAAATGGGTACCCCTCAGTGCGAAAACCCGAAAGGGCAAACTGGAAAAGGCTAAAGGGGGCCAGTCCTGGCGAAAACCCGAAAGGGCGGTAGGGCTGGTAAAGTGTTAAAAAAATATATAAATATATGAAAAAGAGAGACATACGTGTAAGAGGATGGAAGTAAAAATAGCTATGCTAAGTTCTGTCCTTCATTCACTAATGTCATCAAGGGAGCCCGAGACAAGCCCTCGGGGGTAACTCAAACAAAAACGCGGCATGAGAGCCCTATGTACAAGAAAGTGCTAGAGCTCGTCAACCACTGTGCTCGTCCCTCCGCAACTCTGCAAGGCGAGTCTCCCTCTGGAAGATCTCCTCCTGAAGCTCATCAGATTGGCGACGGCAGGCCCCCACCCTTGCCTGCACAACACGATGCTCCTCGGCAGCCTCCTGAAGCTCTCTCTGTATCTCCTCCACTCAGAGAGAGGTCCTCCGGCTGTCCCCCTCGAAGCTCGCAAGGTGGAGGTCAGTCTCTGCCTGGGCCGCTCAAAGTCCACGTAGCTCCTCCTCCTCTCGCTGGATATGCTGCTGGGTCTTCTGTCTCCGCTCCTGTGCAAGATGGAGGCTGGCAAACTCACTCCACAAGCCTCCCAGCTTCGTGGCCCATGCATCCCGGGGAAGACTCAACCCATGGTAGCTCCTGGTAAACACTGCCAGGTCAGCCCTCAAAGTCTCCACGGTCGGCAGTGGATCAGCCTAGATCAACTGATCAAGACCCTGCAGGAGCTGGTCAGCCATAGCAGCATGCAACGCCGTCCCAAGTGCAGGGGCATCAGGCCACTCAACTCCAAGAGCTGGAAAGCCTACTGGTACCTCTGGGACTCCCTCCTCAGAAGCTGCAAAGAAGGAAGGAGGGGGGATGAGTGTTTGTTCACAACCAAAATGGATATGCACGAATCACTATAAAAAGGTACAACATGGTCATATACCTAATGTTGCCGCAGACTCCTGCCCTTTCTCAACAGCTGGGGAAGAACCAGCGACAGAAGCTGAGCCTGGTCCACCAGGCAGGACGTTTGTGTCCTCATCCGTTGCAGTTTCAGCAATAGCATGTGAGTGCTTATTTATAAAGCGACACACACAGAATGTCAAAGTCCAGACTACAGCTGCATACCTGTCTCAATAGCAGCCCCTTCTTCAGCTATGCTAGGAAGGGCAGATTCTGGATCAGGAGCCCCTTTGGAGCAAGATTGCTCAGTCTCAGAAGTCGGCCCTATCTCCCAAACCTCCCCTCGCGGAGAAGCCTCAGCCATTGGCCCCGCAGAAAGGGAAGCTACACGGCAAAAACAGGAGAGGGGTCAGTGCCGCAAAAAAAGTGCATATAACATTCGCTGTGTTCGTTGTCAGAAGCGAGCAGTACCTGCAGCATGGGTGTCTACTGGTGAGGCACTCTCCCCTAGAGTCTGCGGGCCCTCTGGTGCACCCTGAGAAGCTTCCCTTGCCGGAGTAATCTCGTCAGGATGGGATGTGCTTTCTTCAGCGGCCTAGCCTGTCACTGCCCATGTAGCAGATGCATTAGTCAGCTTGGCAAAAACAGTTGCAAAATGGCAAAGAGGTCTATCATTAGCCTCTAACATCTCTTACCTGAAGGATCAGCTATGCTGTCCTCAGCTATGTCGTCCTCACCGATATCAACATCGGAGGAGCCCACTGGCATAGGATCTCCCGGGGCTGTGGTGTCAGTACCTGCCACCTCCATGGCCTTTGCGCCTGTCGAGGCACTGCCGCCTGTCAGGAGGTCCACAAATGAGCCAGATTCCATAAGTTGTGAGAACTCCTCCATGGATCTGGCTAAGTCCACTCCTGTGGGACAAACAATTATATGAGTCAAGCAGATCTTTATAAGAAGGACTCAACTAAACAGAGTGTATGTCGCTGCATTCACCTCCGATATCTTTTAATTCTCCTTCTCGAGAGTCACTCACACTTGATGAAGAACTGGAGGTCGTAGTGCTGAAGGTAGGGCTCGAGCTCCCATTAGGAAGAGAGTCTGTGGCCGCGGAACCCCCACTCTTAGTAGTGGATCTACTCCCAGAAGCGGATCCGACCCCCGAGGAAGAGCCGACATTACCTCCTGCTGACGGACCAGGTGGAATAACCTCAGGAACCCCTGCA
>JAHNEJ010002870.1:0-118023 GCA_022559845.1 Amorphophallus konjac | reverse complement strand
GGGAGAAGGAAGAGTGTAGGGGATAAACCTCCTGAGAGGACCGGCAAAGCCGTTAACCCGGCGAGCGAATAAGGGCCCATTAAATCTTTCCTTTTGGACAACTTCGGACCAAATCTCGAGCATTTACATTCCATAATCCCCCCCCCCCTTTTGTGGATTCAAACTTTTACTTTGAGGGGTTCATTTATCGCATCAGGCACGGTCACGACCAGGCTCTTGATTTTGATTTTGTATTTCTTTTGTGAGGAGATATAGTTCGTTTGACGTTTGTGGGCTCCCTTTCGTATGCCTGCGGGGACACTGCCCTCTTCTCGTGCTCTGATCGATGCTCGAGGAAATGGATCCTACTCTTGCCTTTGGGGTTTGAGTTTCGGTTTCTCATGCTCAGCGTTTTAAGGGCGCCGACTGTCTCATTTGGTCGAAGAGAAAAGAATAAAGATTACAGCTTCCGGAGATCTTCTGGGTGGGGCCCCACCGTAGCTTCCTTCGAGCGAGCATAGGCCGACGTGGCCGGACAGGGATCTCCACGGTTCTGGCAAACCAAGACCCGGTGCCTACCAAGCCTTAATGGGCCCTATCCTAACATGAAGGTTAGATGCAGGGACTTAACTACATGGTGACTGCCAGGCATCGGCATTTTGAATTTTCCATATTTTTAGTGGTTTTCGGTATTTCTTTATTTTTGATGTTTTTTATCTTTTCATCATTTTTTTTGTTTTGTGCTAAGGGTAGTATTTCTTAAGATAAAGCCCATTCCAAGGGTGGGATAACTCGGTCCCTTCGGCGTTGATTAGCTTGTAGGCGTTGCCAGGGTACACGGCTTGAATTACAAATGGTCCTTCCCAATTGGGTTGGAGCTTAGAACGCGGCCCTCCAGGTTTGACAAAAATTCTTTTTACGACCATCTCACCGACTTTGAATTTTCTCTCAACGACTTTCTTTTGGTAAAAGCGAGCGAGTCTATTTTGATACACACGCGCGTGTTCGGCAGCGGCCAGCCGCTTCTCATCCAAGAGTTCCAACTGGGCGAGGAGTGAATTACGACGATCGTCGAGGGGAAATTCCTCGTCCAATTGTACCCTGAGAGAAGGGATCAGAGTCTCGTACGGGACTACCGCTTCCATACCATAAGTAAGGGCAAATGGAGTCTGCCCGGTGGGGGTACGGATTGAAGTGCGATAGGCCCATAGGGCTTCGATAAGTTTTTCTGGCCAGTCTGAAAACTTACTAGACTCGCAGGTTTTTTTGATGATTTTGAGCAATGTTTTATTGGTGGCCTCCGCTTGGCCGTTACCTTGTGGGTAATAAGGCGATGAATGATGCAATGCAATTGCGTACCTTTTGCAGAGGTCCTGTAGGTCCTGAGAAATGAACTGTGGCCCATTGTCGGTGACGATTGTGCTTGGGACGCCGAATCTGGCGAGGATGTTCTTCATGATGAACTTGCAGACTGTTGACGCCTTGATTTCCGCGTAAGCTTCGGCTTCGGCCCATTTGGTGAAGTATTCCGTCGCAGTAAGGATGAAAGATTTCTGCTTGGTGAGGGAATTGGGATCACCTAGGGGACCAATGATGTCGAATGCCCACATGGAGAAAGGCCACGGGGAGGATATTGGATGAAGTGAGGAAGATGGTGAATGGATTTTATCGGCGTGAAGTTGACACTTGACACACCTACGGACATAGACAGCACAATCCTCTTCCATAGTGGGCCAGTAAAAGCCTTGCCGAATGATCTTCTTGGCGAGCATCTGACTATTCACGTGGCCACCGCACACACCCGAGTGCGTCTCCTCTACACATTTCCAAACCTCATCGTCACCAAGACATCTTAACAGAATACCAGTAAGGCTCCTCCTATAGAGTAGACCTCCAACCAATGTATATTTCTGAGCCACCCTTCTTATGGCTTTCTTGTCCTCTGTGGTGGCCCCTTCAGGATAAGACTGATCTTGGCAGTATTTGACGATTTCATAGAACCATGGTTTCTCTTCATCAGCCAGTTCTTCTTCAGCCTCTGCCAACATGATTTCCCTCTTCTCAAGGATATCTTCCTGCAGGATCTTCCTTGCTATCCTGTCTTTGATATTTACGTAGGAAGCATCATCGATTGCAGGGGCGTGAAGTTTGTAGATGGAAATGGACTCAAACCATCTTCCTAGAGGGAACCTTATGGATGATGCCAACGAGGCGAGGGCATCGGCGAGAATATTCTGATGACGAGGGACATGAACAAAGATCAGTTTGGTGAACAGTTTGGCAAAGGCAGCAGTGAGTTCTTGGTATGGCTTGAGTTTGGGATCGCGAGTGCGATATTTAGTGAGCACCTGGCGAAGGATGAGTTGACTATCACCTACGACTCGCAACTCAGTGATACGAAAAGAATGAGCGAGTTCTAGGCCAGCTAGAAGAGCTTCATATTCGGCTATATTGTTGGTAACTGGAAATTTGAGCTGGTATGCCAATGGGAATGTGAGGCCTTCAGGCGACAGGAGGGCGACGCCGATTCCTCTCCCTTGAGAATTCAGAGCTCCATCAAAATATAGCGTCCACATTGGCTCATCTGATTGGTTGACGGACATTAGTTCCTCATCTGGAAACTCTGATTGGACGGGATCGAACTTGGGAAGAGGATGGTGAGCGAGATGCTCGGCTATGGCATAGCCTTTAATCGCCTTTTGCTGGATGTAGGTGATGTCGAACTGAGAGAGAAAACTTTGCCAGCGTGCTAGCCTATCCGTAAGGACGGATTTCTCCAGAAGGAATTTGATAGGATTCATTCGAGCAATCAAGTGGACCTCATGAGCCAAGAAGTAGTGCTTCAATTTCTGCACTACCCAAACGAGGGCAGCACAGGTTTTCTCCATGACGGTGTACTTCTGCTCACAGGGATTGAGAAGTTTGGACAAGTAATAGGTTGCCCGTTCCTTGCCTTCTTCATCAGCTTGTGCGAGGACGGCTCCCACGGAGTCATCCAAGACTGAGACGTAAAGGATCAGAGGTTTTTCTGGTTTGGGTGGAATGAGAACGGGTGGACTAGCCAGATATTCCTTCAACCCTTCAAAAGCTTTCTGACATTTAGAATTCCAGTGGAATTCTACTCCTGGCTTGGTCAACTCGTAGAGAGGTCTACACCTTTGTGAATGTTGGGACACAAACCGACGAATAAACTGCAACCTCCCGATTAAACCTCGGACTTCCCTCAAATTCTTGGGAGGCGGCATATCCCTGATAGCCTTGGCTTTGTCGGGATCTATCTCGATCCCTCTTTTACTCACAATGAACCCCAGCAATTTACCCGACGACACACCAAACACACACTTCTTCGGGTTCATTTTCAATTGGAACTCCCTTGACCTCTGCAAGACCTTAGCCAAAACTTCTGGATGTTCCATCCTGGTCCTTGATTTCACCAATAAGTCATCCACATACACTTCCAGATATATGTGCATCATGTCATGAAATATGGCCATCATCGCTCTTTGGTAAGTAGCTCCAGCATTCTTTAATCCGAACGGCATGACCACGTAACAATATGTTCCCCAAGGGGTAGTGAATGACGTCTTTTCCTGATCCTCTTCTGCCAAACGAATTTGATTGTATCCTGAAAATCCATCCATGAATGAGAGGGTTTCGTAGCCTGCCGTGTTATCGATCAACACATCAATGTGAGGTAAGGGAAAATCATCCTTTGGACACGCGCGGTTAAGGTCCCGGAAGTCGATGCAAATCCTGACTTTCCCATCTTTCTTCATGACCGGGACAATGTTCGCCACCCATTGAGGATAAAGGACGACTCTAATGAACCTGGCTTTGTGGAGCTTATCGACCTCTTCTTTCATTTTCAAAGCCATCTGAGGGTGGAAACGCCTTAACCTTTGTTTTACCGAGACGGACCCTGGTTTTAGGGTTAAACGGTGTTCGACCAAGGTTGAATCTAGACCCGGCATATCCTCGTAGCTCCATGCAAACGTGTCCTTATATTCCTTGAGAACTTCAATTAATGCCTTTTCTTCAGAGGGTGGTAGGTTGTCACTTATGAGGATGATCCTAGGGTCTTCCTCAGTTCCCAAGTTGACTTCTTTGGTGGATTCTTCTACGGCGGTTGACGGCTCGTCGAATCTCCTCATTCCACTAGCATATGCGCCAGCCGCATCCTCATATTCTTCACCCTCATCTTCAGTGGGGCATTCTTCATCCGTGATCTCGTAGACTCCATACCCTTCATCAAATGCACAGTCGCCCTCACATTCTATTTCCGGTAGCTGGATGGGATTTTCTAACAACTGGGGGATGGCAAGAAGGGCCTGACACCTGGCGGCTAAATCCAGAAGGAATCGACGAGGGATCTGCCTACCCTTGGATTTCTTCCTAGGTACTACCCTTGACCTATCATTCCTAGATTGACTGACAATATTTACAGAAGAAGAGGAAGACGAAGAGGATGGTGTAGAATGTACAGGAGAAGACCCCTCAGAGGAGGGGTAGAAAAGGTCGCTCATCGGACCTTGGACGGGTGGTCCGCAGGGCGGGACGCACCCGTGGGAGATGTAGGAGGTTTCCTCAACGAAGATGTGTTGTTGAGGAGTTTGAAAATTGACGTTTTTTTTTCGTTTTCATTTTTAATGACAAAGCAGTGAAAAGAGATTGGAGGAGAGAGAAAAGTGGTTATGGCTAGAGGATTGTGAGGCTCATAGAGCAGATCATGGTTGAAGACCTGGCGCGGGTTGAGAAGCCCGCGTAGGTATGTAAGCAGAGAAGGGGATCTGGGAAGATCATCAGACAATTGTCTGGCCCAGGAAGAAGATATCAGCAAAGGCTGAGACGAGTGGATGGAGAAGATGGCGGCTAATGAGCCGTCGACGGCAATGTTGAGGACGGATGAAGATCCGTCGATGACAGGGTCCTTCTGGCGAGGACGAGGATAGTTTGGAACCTTGGCAAGAGTGGTAATATTCTCTGGTATTCGGAGATCAATGGTGGTCCTTCAAGCTGCGGAGACGAGAACATCCTTTCCAGTGCAACGGAAATGTCCCGTATGTCGAACCATTTGTTCCACTCGCATTCCGGATCTTTGATCTTGCCTCTTTTGGTGATCCTCGGACATTTTTCAGCCAAATATACAGCATGTGATCCCCCATATGCTTCTCGTGGGTAATCTCCCATCTGAACAACGGGCCCTCTGTTGAAGTGGTTTGATAGAGTCCATGTGAGGGGCTTCCAATCCGCCTTGAACGGTCCTTTGAAGCCTAGGCCAAACCTGCGGTTCGGCCTAATTTCCTTTGGCGGTTTGAGCCTACCCTGTAACTGTGCGCCCAGACCTTTACCCTGTTGGTAGCCGATGTTCCTCATAATCTCCCACCCTTTGGAGTGAAAAGGGAGATATGATGTTGCGGTTGCCCTGACCGGCTCCTTTGGTGCTAGTGGAACGTGAGATGAATCACGTACGTCCAGTAGTGACAATATGGGCCGATGAGACGGCCAAACAGAGGGCAGAGAGGTGTTGATAGCATCCACTGTGTGAAGGACAGGTGTACTGACCACTTTAATAATCCTCCCATTGTAAGGAAACTTCAGGCACTGATGGTTGGTGGAAGGCACAGCGTCCATGGCTTCGATGTAAGGGCGACCCAGTATAGCCTTGAATGTGGGGTCCATGTCGAGGACATGGAATTCCGTGGGAATTGACATGGGGCCTAGTTCTGCCTTCAGAATAATCATCCCCTGCGGCGGCCTTTTGCTATTGTCATAAGCCGTGACCGTGATCGAGGAAGGTCTTATTTGTTCCTCGTTGACCCCACACAACTGAAGGGTGTCCATGGAGATCACATTTATGGACGCACCCGTGTCCACAAGACACGGGTTTATGGATACCCCATTAATTTTTATTGAAATGCACAATGCATATTTCGAGCTTCCTTGGGAGCGAGCTCGTAGTTGTGGAACATGATGGCCGGTTGTGTGTCTGTTGGGGTCAGGACGGTCGAAATCTTCTCCACGGGGAGGTCCTCATTAACCATGACTTTTGAAGATATTCCATCAAGGCCGCCTGGTGGGATGTGGATCTTTGAAGTAGCTCCAGGATGGAGATCCGAGCAGGCGTCTTGTCCAAGTGTTTCAATAGATCATACTGTGTTCCAGGGATAGCTCTTTCTGGTTGTTCTCCATCATCCTTCTCTGGCTGAGATTGCTCAGGATTCTGACTGTTGTGGGGGAAAACCCTGTGGAAAATCCTTCCACTCCGGAGCACCATTGCCTGCGGCTTTTGTACCTCTGTGGGGGTAGCAGTGGGTTTTAACAGGGATTTGAGGGGTAGTGGTGGAGGAATGGTTGATGAAGCAGGGGTGATGACGGGAGCAGGGATTCTGATGAGGGGTTTGTTAGGTGGAGGCATGGTGGAGGTAGAGGGGATATCACACGGATTATGAGGATAAGGGGTCTGGAAGGTGGAGGTGGAGACGAAGTAGAAGTGGGTAGGGCTTGAAGCGGGCAATGATTTTGAGGTGGGTGATGGGTAATGAGTGGTTTTGAAGGCATTAGTGGTGATATGGTGGAGAAAGACGGGGTTATGTATGGTTGACGGATGATAAGGGGTTTAGAAGGCGTAGGGGTAAATGTGGTAGAGGTGGATGGTAAAGTGGGGGAGTGAGAGAAGATGAGAGGGTGTGAAGGCGTAGTGGAGAGTGTCGGTTGATAGGAGATCGGGGTGCGGATGAGAGGGCGTAATGGTAGTGGAAATGGTGAAGGCGATACTGACGCGGGTTGATGAGAGAGAGGTGCTACCCGGGCAAGGCAAGGGTGTTGCGTGATGATAGGATTGGCGGTAGAAAGAATGGAGGTACTTTCCTGGTGCCACACCTGCTCTCTCCCGACTTCCGGGAAGGAGGAGATGGGGTTAACCTGATGATTGGGCTGTTGGTGCTCCGGTAATGGATTCTGGATTATGCCCATGTTGGGCTGTTGTTGTGGGGCCTGCTGAGGCTGCTGTTGTTGTTGTGGTTGCTGCTGCTGCTGCTGTTGTAACTGCTGCTGTGGCCTATGAGGAGGTCTCCTAGCCTTGAGAGCGGCGACGTATCGTCTCATTTCATCCCAATCTATTTGATGTTCATCATTCATATCGTGGATGTAATCTTTGAAATGGAAGCAGTAATCTACTGTGTGTCCTGGCTGCCTGTGGTAGACGCAGTATTTGGAGGTATCAACATTCGGGGGCCACACGGGCCTTTCTCTGGGTAGGGCGAGTTGGTTTGATGCCATGAGGGCATTAAAAATGTCTGCTAAGGTTTCTGGCAATGGTGGATAGTAGGCTCTCTTGGGACCGACCGGCCTCCTTTGTTGCTGTTGGGGACCATAGTTCCCCGGGGGTGGAACTTGGTTGTACTGAAGCGGTGGTTGTTGTTGCTGAGGTTGTGGTTGTTGTTGCTGGGGTTGACGTAATGGAGGCATATTATCCTGGGGTGGATTATTTTGGGGTGGAGGACGAAGAGGGAAAGGACCTGGTTGGAGGGGAAGTCGGGGCATTTGTGGAGGCCTTGGGTTGACTGCATAGTTGGCATTGTTGACCGCACCCACTTGCTCATTTGTCACGACCCCTTCTGTGGCTCCGCCCGGGACACCAGCGCCTGTCTTTCTGACCACTTTGGGCTTCGGCGACTCAAACATGTTCATAATGGGGGAGTCTTTTAACTGGGTTTGGATGTACCGGGCCCTTTCATAGAGTTCCTCCATTGTAGTAAGTTTATTCATGGCCAGGACGTGTCTGAACTGTGGGGTTGCATTAGACACAATCATCTTCACTTGTTCGGGCTCGGAGAGGGTATCCCTTATTCTTTCCGCCAGAGACCTCCATCTATCAGCATAGCGGACAAAATCCTCGTCGGGCTTCATCTTTTCGGCCACTAGGTCGGTAATGGAGAGTGAGGGACCGACCCTATCCCTATATTTCTGCAAGAACCTTCTCTGGACTATTTCAAAATTCTCGGCCTCGCGGGGCTCCAAAGAATAGAACCACTCTAGCGCGGGACCATCCAATGATCTCCGAAAGAGGTATGCCAGGGACCTCTGATCGTTTTGCCAATAGGAGGACTCATACATGAAATCCTTGAGGTGAATGAAGGGGTTGCCGGTACCATTGTATCTGCGGTACGTGGGCATTTCGGAGGGAGGAAGATGAATGACGGGAAGGATTGGCAAAGCAACCTCCGGGGTGGCTTTCACGTCCACCATTCTTCTCAGATTTTGAAACTGCTCGTCCATGCGATTGAACCTATTGAGGAGCGATTGGGCGAGCTCCTCTGGAGGTGAAGGTGGCACTTGCCACTGGGGGAGAAACTGTCTCCCGGAGACTTGAGGGGGGAACCCCGAATGAGAGGGAGCTGTCGGACCGCCGACAGTTGGCCCTGGCTGAAGCGGTATGTGGGGAACAACGGGAGTTTGAGATTGTGACGGGAACTGGAATGAGGGTGGTTGTTGGCTCGCTTGTCCTTGAAGCGAGGGAGACTGGATGGCTTGCGCCAATGAAGGAGATGGAATGGCCTGCACGGACTCTTGGAGAGGTGCGATGGCCGGAGTTGATTCCTGGGGCGTGGGGGAAACAGATTTCCCCTTCAGAATGGCCTGGAAGGCCCGGAGCTGTTCAGAGGTAAGCTCCGTGTTGGCGAGGACGCCCAGTAAGGAAGAGATATCCTGTGGTGGGGACGTGTCCCCGGCAATAACCTGCACCTCATGCGAGGGCTCATGAGAAGGACCCGAGTCCATAGCATAGACTCGCGGGTCGGCTGACAAACCACGACTAGGGTGGTTCTCCTCAAAAGACTCGTGAGCCATGCTCACAGTTTTCCCAGAACGCAAAAACATACACTAGCAAGCAGGTAGCAGAGATTATCAAACAAGTGGATGCCTTTACGCCTTTTTTTGTGTTTTGATTTTGATGATTTTTTTGTGTTTTTAGCGAGATCCGAAGTTCACACAAAATAGGGACCCTAGTTTATTTTTGTTTCACCGCCGTGTCAGCTAGGGTCTCTCGTCTCACCACGAATGGGATGACTAACTCCGGGGAACTTCAATGGTACAACCAGCCCAGTGAACGAAGAGGAGATTCTTCGATGTCGGGGACTTACGGAGGTCCCAGTGGAGGAGATTCTAGTCCGTTGAGAGGAATTCTCAAACGGAGAGTCCTTCCTTCACCGGGAAAGGGTGATCCTTAGAAAAAATGAAAAAGGATATAAAAGAGGGATGGATGTATGCAATGGAATGCTGACAGAGATATAGAGTAAGAAAACAACAGAAATAACAAACATATAATAAACACCCAACCAATCACAACTGACAGTGCTGCCGTGAGCACAACGGGGGCGCGCGAGGGCGCCAAGGTGGAGAGGCACGGACGGTGCCGAACTTGCAAGGGTAGCCAAAAGGAAGCAGTAGAGGTCCCACCGTGATCGCCAATCTGTGAGCGACGTCACGCGGTTCGGGGAGCGAAGAAGACGCGGAGCGCGCGGGCTCCTCTTTTGTTTGCTGCAACACAGAAATAAGAGAAAAGAGAAGGGGCCACCACGGGAGATTGCTCCGGCGGGGCGAGCGGGACAAATGTAATATAGCAAGATATGGGGGTTAAACGGCCATAGCGGGAAGTGACTCGCCGCGGCCTCAGGGGGACGGGAATGGTGCAGAAATCAAATAGCAAGAATTGAAACGGCCATTGGGGAAGTGACTCGCCGCGGCCTCGAGAATATGAGCAGATAAGAATATAACAGAATATAAGGAGAATATAAAGAACGGGAATTTAAACGGCCATTGGGGAAGTGACTCGCCGCGGCCTCGAGAATATGAATAGATAAGAATATAACAAAATATAAAGAGAATATAAGAACGGGAATTTAAACGGCCATTGGGGAAGTGACTCGCCGCGGCCTCGAGAATATGAGCAGATAAGAATATAACAAATATAAAGAGAATATAAGAACGGGAATTTAAACGGCCATTGGGGAAGTGACTCGCCGCGGCCTCGAGAATATGAGCAGATAAGAATATAACAGAATATAAAGAGAATATAAGAACGGGAATTTAAACGGCCATTGGGGAAGTGACTCGCCGCGGCCTCGAGAACATGATGTGATCGCCAGGGGCCAAAAGACCCCAAAATAAAGAAAGTGATCGCGCCTACCTCAAGAGCGGGAGATGGCGGGTTGCTTCTTCCTCCCCCTTCGGCCGGCCGACGGAGAGGGCTTTCCTTGGGTACCCTTGCAAAACAACGACAAACAAGTAACGAGTGGATTAGAAAGATGAAGGTGTAGTATTCAAATCCTTGCGATAAAAATAACGAAATGATGGCAAGACACACACCTGGTTGGTGTTATCTTTTAAACCCCTCTCGGACTCGAGTAGGAGGAAAATGAGATGATGGATGCAAGAAGTATATAAGAAGAGGCGCCCTTATGAAGGGGGATAGAGGATGCGAGATGATGAATGCAAAAGAACTACGAAGAAAAGGAAAGGATTGGCTTATTGGATGTGCCGATGGTGAAATCCGGCGGAGCTCCGGCAGCGTAGGGACGACGTGGAAGCGCGGTGGATGAAGACGACCTTCCTCTCGCGAGCGTGGGCACCCGAGAAGCCGGCAGAACCTCCACCTACAAAAGACCCCACGGGTTAGAAATGACTCCGGTAGCCTCTGGGCTCCGGCAGCCTATCGGATCTCTTAGAAGCTCCTCCAGAACTGAGGGGGTGGGCCTCTATTTATAGGGCTCCGGAGGGTGGAGGCGTCCAGGACCCTGGACACCTCCATCAGGGCAAAAAAGATATTTTATTCTATTTTTATTCATTTTTTTCGAATATTTTCATGGAGGCGTCCAGGGTCCCGGACGCCTCCATAAGTCCCACCGAACTCCACCGAAAGTCGCACGCAGTTTAACACAACGCGTGGTTTTGGAGCGGCGACCCGTGATTTGGAAATGGGCGCGTCCAGCCGGCTGGACGTCTCCACAATTTGGATTCTTTCACACACGACAAACCGTCGTTCGGTGGGCGGGCCCCGTGAGTGAGTTGATGGAGGCGTCCAGGGGCCTGGACGCCTCCAAGAAAATATATTTTTATTTTTTTGTTTTGTTTTTTATGCCAACTGGCATTTTATATTTTTGTTTTCATAGAGGCGTCCAGGGGACTGGACGCCTCCATAAATATATATATTTTTTATGTATTTTTTGTCTTAGAAAATAAATTAAAATGATGGAGGCGTCCAGGGGCCTGGACGCCTCCATTAAGACCCCCCGGGTCCGCTGAAAAGGCGTCGGCAGCTCCCCGACAGGCACCCTTCCTGGTTTCGGAACCTTCCGATGCGTCTGACTGGTGTTGATGCCGTCCGAATGCTGCGACGAGACGATTCCGGATGCCGAAAAAGGCAGAAGAAGACCCAAGAAAAGGAAACACTCAAGTGATTCAAAATGCGAAATCCGCCGCGGGGCGTCGTATAGTAATATGAGACTTTCTCAGGAGACGTCAGGAATGGCGTGTCTACAAGCATGATGCACAGTTATCGTTCTTTTCATGAACAAAGTAAGTTGTGATCTTATTTTCAAAAGATTTTTTGTTATGGGGAAAGCACCCCAAACCTTCTTTT
Source organism: Amorphophallus konjac (assembly GCA_022559845.1). Lineage (NCBI taxonomy): Eukaryota > Viridiplantae > Streptophyta > Magnoliopsida > Alismatales > Araceae > Amorphophallus > Amorphophallus konjac. The sequence continues at coordinate 106,406 of JAHNEJ010002870.1, read as the reverse complement.
TGGAAGTTAACCTTAACTCCCAACAAATTATCTAAGTTTTGTTTGCCTTTAACAAACCTACATAAGGTGGACTGCAATTCAGCCACCTCTTCATTCAAGCTCACATTTTTTTTTCAAGTTTTGAATTTGTGGATTTCAGAACTTCTTCTTCATTTTTCAATTTTTCAAAACTCTTTCCATTTCAGACATTTTACACATCAATTCAACTTTAGTTTTCACAATATCTGAAATTATTTGAAGCAAGCTTTCTTTTTCTTCAGTTAATTCAAACCATTCTTATTCGAGTTTTTTAAACTTAACAGAAGAGTCCTCATGTGTTAAATCTTCAAGTTTCTTTTTGAGGGATTTATTCTCAGATCTGATTTTCTTGTATTTTGTATACAACTTTTCATATTCTGACTCACATTGTTCATTTGAAATAAAATCATGATCAGAATTTACCTCGACTGAGTCATTCTCATGTGCTATGAGGCACAGGCTTTCCACGAGCTATTCTAGCTCCTCTTCGGACTGCTCGTCCTCTTCGTCACTCCATGTGGCGACCATAGCTTTGGGCTTTTTGAACTTATCCTTCTTGAATTTCCTTTTCAAATCTGGACACTCTCCTCTCATGTGCCCGGGCTTTTTGCATTCATAGCAGATAACATTGTTAGGCTTGCTCGGCTCGCCCTTGGTTTGAACGGGCTTCCTTTACCCCTTTCTGAAATTTTGTTAGAAATTCTTCTTTCTTCTCAAAAACTTCTTTACTTGGCGTGTCCACATGGCCAAGTTTTCTTCTACATCACTTCCTTCAGTAGACTCTTCTTCTTGTGAGTCATCATCAGATTGGTGGGCTTTCAAAGCCACCGTTTTCTTCTTCTTCATTTCCTCCTCAGCAGTTCTCTTCATGTTTATCTCATAGGTCATGAGTGAACCTATGAGCTCGTCTAAGGAAAGTATGGAGAGGTTCTTTGAATCTTCAAGAACTATGACTTTTGTGTGCCACGCAGGTGGAAGGGATCTCAATACCTTCCTTACAAGTTCGAAGTTTGTGTACTCCTTCCCAAGGCCTTTGAGACCATTGGTAATCTCTGTTAATCTCGCGAACATTTCTGAGATCGACTATTCATGTTTCATTTTAAATAGCTCGTAGTCTCTAACCAACATATTGGCTTTGGTCTCCTTGACCTTGGAGGTTCCTTCATAAATAAGCCGCAGCTTGTCCCACATTTCTTTGGCCGAGCTGCACATGGAAACACGAGAGAATTCATTAGGATGAATGGCACATTGCATGATATTCAGTGCATTAAAATTAACAGTGGATTTCTTAATTTCTTCGGGTGTCCATTTATCCTCATCATGAGGAAGGTCATAAGGACCCTTGTCCATAACCCTCCAGACATCGTACTCCTGAGCCCTTAGAAAAATATGCATTCTATTTTTTTAATAAGAGTAATTCGAGCCATCAAAGAATGGAGGACGATTGATAGAGTGACCCTCAGGCATCATCCCCTTGTTGGCCATTGATCTGGATCGGACTCTAGATCGTTAGATCTGAAGAATATAGAGCCTTAGCTCTGATACCAATTGAAGTCCCGCGATCAATGACACCCAAGAGGGGGGTGAATTGGGTGATTACAAAAATTATAAAATTGTTACCAGAATTAAACAAATATGAAGAAACAACCTTTTAGAGACTTAGATCTGATGAAATAACAAATAGATCTATCAAAATCTATCACACACAGCAGATCCTTGGTACTATGGCGGAGATATGAATCTAAAGATTCTGCTCACGCAAGGTATTATCTTCCTGACAAGAATGGCCTTGTCAATCCGAACCTACCTTTTGATATACCAAAGATCTAATGTAGAAATGACAAGTTATACTGGATCTGAACGGAAAACGCAAGAGAGTGATATAGTGTGTGCTAGCACAGAACGGGGGTAGAAGAAAAGGATCAAACCACACAAAGAACAGTAATTTTTAGGTGGTTCGAATGCAACGACGGTAACCTACATCCACCCCTCACTAATTGTGAGGATTCACACACTATCTTGTAAGGGATTACAAGAACAAAACACACACACACACACTCGTGAAGAATTCGGAACTCCCATGAAGGTGCACAAGCACCGAATCACACAGAAATGGGAAGGAAAGCCACACACACACCAACATGGATCTTGGTAGATCCACACACACACACAGATGTTTAGAGATTACAATAACACACAGTTGAAGCTTAATGGAAAATAAAAATAGAAACATAAATGAAAACTTCAGATTTAAGCTCCCCTTTAGTGGATGAAGAAGATCTCTGATGAAGCTTGCTTCTCATCTTGATTTCCACTTGAATAGCTTCAGGATGATCTTCAAATGCTTGAGATTTGGTGAAGAATGTTTGGACGAAACACTGTTCACGGAGTTCTTTCTGTAGCCCTTTTTCTCCTTTGATAGCCTTCTTTTGATCCCCTTTTTGTGATTAGGGTTTCTTGGTCCTAAGAGATATTTTTATAACACTTGAATGGTCAAGGACAAGCCAAGACACAGATCCACAATTTCAGGGATGTTTGGAGACTTTTGGGATTAAAAAATCCTTGATAGATGCTTTTCCCTGGTGAAGAAAACAAAGTCAAAAATGGGGGCTTCGAAGGGTTCGGTCGACCGGGATAGGTAGGGCGGTCGACCTAACTTTTACAGAATTTGAAGCTTTCGTTGCTGGGAGAATCGATCGACCGGTCCTGGGCTGGCGGTCGACCGAACTCTGTAAGTTTACATAGTTCTGAGTGCTGGGAGATTAGGTCGACCGGACTAGTCAATCTGGTCGACCAAACTCTGGAAATCCTGCATAATAATATAGTTTAGTTCATGAATCATATCCATATACAAAAGGCTTTGTGTTCGCAATTTGATCCATTCAATTTGAGCTAGGTTTGACTAAATCTGGGCATTTTTGAGGCAATGTGGATTTGAGCATCGCTTTGATGAATAATGGCTTTGTGAACCTACAAGTGCTCTTGCTAGATCAGTTATGGAAGTTATCAACATGTTGGCCATACCGAGGTTTTGTTATCATCAAAATCACCTAGAGAGACTCAACAAAGGTTTTATCACTCTGGTGATAGTAACCTACAACTTATTATTGGTTTCTAGTAGTGAGATAGGAACATAATTCTTGGTGAAGTTAGGATCCTCCGCCGTATATTCCTTCCATCGAACTAGAACTTAATTTCTTCATCGAGACCTCCGTAAGTCTCCGCGAGTCTTGGATTCCTACAAGGACGTCGAGATGGTTGTACTATAAAAACCCTGAAAACCACTGGAATCCTCATCCTACGGTGTATGATAGGGTTCAACCGGCCTTTGGAATGATAGAATAGTGTTCTATCAACGATCTATTGATTCTGTACTGAACACGACCTGCCTCCAAACCGCATTCAGGTTCTGTTGGAGAATGCATCTGATCAGAGAGTGCGTTCTCTCCAGCCTTAGATTTGATCGCGGCCCTCGGTACAACTGCGTTCTTTTCTGAAGGCAGTGGTCACACCGACCGCATTCTGGTTTGACCCGTTTCATTGACCTTGATCGTGGTGGTCCCTGTGGACGCATTCAGGTCGCGGTGCTGGGTCAGACCGCGTTCAACCCAGGTTTCCCGAATGTTCCGTTTCATGATTGTGATGTGTAAAGACCGATTCTAGCCTCTCATGGCTAATGTTTCTTGACATCTTCGACCCATCTTCAAGGGGTTATAATCTTCATTGACATGACTATCTATTTTGAATTATTTTCAAATGTTCTTCTCTAATGACTTATTGGAAATCTTTGGAAAAATCTTAATTCCCAACTCATGATGTGCTTGAATACATAAGCATATTGTTGGAACTCTTTAGCTATTATTAATTTGTCTGAAAAATACTATTATTGGGACTTTGGGTCTAACATGACACTCGATGCTAAGTAATTTTTGTAAGGGCCCGGATCTGGTCCAGGGGCGAGGCAAAACTCAAAAATATATCGGTATTATAAATGATCAGGTGTGACATTGCACAAACTAAACGCAAGATTGGTTCTAAATAAATTTATGTACTTGGCATGATTTGTATATGTTATTGATATGTTCTTGATATTGAGGCCTAAAACGGGTAATTGTTATCATTGAAAGTCTTCTATTAGTGGTCTCTTGTACATGTTATTGACTTATCATTTCTTTTCTTGTACTTATTAACATCTCCTTGTCTACCTTGGATATTCATTTGATCTTGCCACTCTCTTGATTATATTCAAATTTTCCGTCATGCATTATATAGCATTTTTCCATATATTGATTAAACTGTTAAACACTTATATTTTACATGATGATAGAGATGTAATTCCTACCGAGCGTTTTTGCTCACTCAATTTCTCTTAACATTTTTCAGGTAATAATGAAACTATTCCATCATATGGAGAAGGACAAGAGTGAAAAGAGCTCTTAGAATTGAAGATCGTGTTTTTTATTTTTTTGAGTCTAGTCCTGTAATTCTGAGTCTTTTCATTTATGCCTATGTAAGTTGAGTCAATAAGGTGAAATAATGACATTTAAACATCAATAAAATTATATTTTTGTTATTATTCTTGGTCTCTTTGTGTCTATTGTGATTTGCTCTGCTTGTCATGATTGCTCTGCTTGTCATGACTATCTCGCTGCCACGTTTTGAGTAATTTCCGCTACTATCGGTTCGGGACGTGACAAGATCTCGCGCACCATGGTGATGAGCTCCTCCTTGAGCCACTTGTTGTAGAGCTTGAGTTAGTCTTTGGACAGCCCTTTACATTTCTCTCCATTGTGTACGCTCAGTGGTCATTTTCAACAGTTAAAATTTTCTGCAAAATAAACTTTGGGAATTAATAACTTAGCTATACATATCTTAGTATCTAGCCCAAGTCTCTACCCAATCTCACAAGTCAAGTATCACTAATTTTTATCCTATAGTGTGAAGAACTTAGGGTTTTCAATAACTATTTCTTAATGCTCTAGACTCTTACTGACCATTTCTCTGATATCAACTAAACAGTCACGCTCCGAACAAGGCAGAAATATCAAGACGTGAACAATTAATCAAGTGGGTCGATTAAGAGATTCGGATGATAAGTATGAACAATAAATGGATAAAATCATATCTTTATTTCATAATCTGGTATTTCTAATAAATATCCTTCAAAGATTTTCGATACTATTCAAATCCAGTACATTTATTTCTAAGTAGACAAACTGGGGAAAAAAGGAATCTTCTAAACTAGCAGTACTCTCTATCATTCCAGGCCATTCTCATCATCTTCAAAATTTCTTGAAAATTATCAACAATACACAGGGTGAGCTAGAAAGCTCAGTAGTACGTTTATCTCTTTACCAGGTTGCTTTAAGTGATTAGCATATTGGATCATCTATATGCTCACGAAATAAGCAGTGTAGGTTCAAGAAATAAAATAGGTAATTTAACAGGTCACAAGTGTAATCAGGATCAGGAAGTCAAAATTTTCAAGAATAGATATCATAGAACTCAAGTGTAAGCATGGAGATCAATAACATGTAGAGAATTGTAAATTTGACCATATGACAAGAATGTTAACACATTCGGTCAAAAATGGCATGTATAAGAAGTCAAGCATGTAACGAGTCAAGCATGTAAGTCGAGCATGTAACAAGTGAATTGTCTAATTCAATCTTGCATGTCAGTTGGTGTAATGTCAAACCTGATCATTCAACTCCCTCGGACATAAGTACTTTCAGGTTTTACTCTCCTAGGACCAAATCAGGGCCTCAAAATTGTTAGGCATTGAGTGTTCAGATGGACCTAAAGTTCCATGTAAATTCTAGAACAATTCATTTATAAATGACCAAACGAGTTTTCAAAAAAAGCTCATGAAGCGTATTATAGCACACAACTAGACATTTAGTCATGGAGAACTCTGGAGGTGGCCTCTATGGGCTCAAGAGGTGGCTCTCGTTATGTAACATTTTGCATCATTACGGCCTCAAGAGATGGCTCCCATAACGTAGCACTTTATCCCGCATAGCACTTAGCTCATATATTTCCAAATGACAGTTTATGACTAAAGTACAGATCTAGCAAAATTTTTCATTTCAAAGACACGTAATGTGAAATATAAGTGAAGTTTTCAAGAGAAGTTCAAGGATGATTTAGAGCATTATGTTCAACGACATTAAGATAATAAAGAAAATGAATTGCAAGTCAAGACACGATCAACTCTAATGGAAAATCTTATAAAATAGGTTTAGATCAAGTTTTTCACAGTTGAGTGCTTAGCAGAAAATCAAAAATATCACGGCCAAGTAAGAGGTGAGACAGTGGGAGGTTCTCCTCGTATTTGTACGGTCCTAATTAAATAACCACTTATCAACTTAAGGTGTTTGCCTGTGGACCTCTAACCTTAGACACCGGTCTTTCTTAGTAAACTTACTAGCTACAAGGTTTGTCGGAAACACGTAATCACGCAAATTGAACGAAAACTATTCTTACATATTCTAACATGTTTGTGTGAAAGAATTCAATGAAGGAAATACATTAAAATAAGATGTCAAGTTTTCAGATAGAGCTTACATCAAATAGACATGGTCAATCATGTACAAGAAGTTTACGGAAATTAGAGCATAGTCGTTTGAACAATTAACGATAGATTTACGAGTTCATTTACCTACTCATTTCTTTCTCAATAGTATTTTTAAGGTAAGAACATGATTTTAAAATTTAAAATTAAAATTTTAAAATAATGCATATAAAACGAGATAAATCGAACACATCGGTCTGAACATGATTGTCGCGTTCAAATCACGGTCCATGTGTGATCTGCGCCCTTAGATAGAAAATCAAAACTCGTTCTTACAATAAAAACTCTATTTTTTGACTTTATATCTCAAAATATGCCACAAATACATGATCATGAAAATTTGCATAGAATCGAAGTACACATGCAAAGGAATATATATGAAGATCTAATTAAGATTTGCTCGAGAGAAAAACTACATATTTGAAGATCTAAAAGAAAGGAGATGAAGAACGAAGAACACTCCTCCAAATTTCGATTTTTCCTTCTCTCCACGTCCAACAATTTCCCCAATAGATTTGTCCTCCAAGTAGGGAAGATCTCAACCCTATTTATAGGCCAAATCTCTCAATTATTCTATTACCCATTTAATTCTAAGTCAATTTTCACCTAATTTTCCTATTTCAACCCATGTTACTATTTCATTGATCAATGTTACTATTACACCAACCCATTATATTATTACACCAACCCATGTTACTATTACACTAACTATGATACTATTTCACCAACCCATATTATTATTACACCTAATGACGTGTGTAACGACATTTATGACCTAATCAGGATTAGATTAACTAATCATTCTTAATCTAATTACTATATTATCACTACATTACCGATGACTTCGCCTTCTCAGAATTACATCGCGAATCTCACTGTTCATGTTATCACATGGGATTAAGATTTATGTTTATAAAAAAATTATGTTTTATTTTATTTTCATCTTTCATCATTTCTTTTCACATACATAAGTATATGAAATTCTAAGTTGTTACAGGATGGGCTGTGGCCGATGGGTGAGGGGAAGGGGGAAGCATGAGAGGGGGCGGTCTAAAAATGGGGAGGGGGTGGGGATGGGGACAGAGAGGGGGGGGGTGGGGACAGTGGGTGAGGGGGAGGAGGCAGTGACGGAGGGAGAGGGGGCAGCACCGACAAGGAGGGGAAGATCTGGTGTAATAGGAGGCAAGAGACAATGGAGACAAATGGATCTTTTTACAGAGAGTGTTAACTTATTCCTCTGGTTAATCCAAATTAACTCGAGTTAACTCTCACTTATCTAGATTATCGAAATATGACCCTACCAAATCAAAAGGAGTTAAACTTTGGGTTAAAAAAAGAGTAACCCAGAATTATCCCTAAAACAAAGTGGGACATAGAGTTCAAATGTTTGTGCCTCAACTAATAGCACTCACACATCCACTTGCCTATTTGCTGACCATTCCCAATTGGATTCCTTGCCCACCACCAGCACCCTGGTGCCCCATTCCTAATTCCCCAGGCCATAAAGTTCATTCCTAATTTTCTCTACATGTTACATGTCTACTTTAAAAGGTAGGGCAGTGTGGGCATTAGACTGAAAGTGCTAACAGAACGTATTCCACCAGGTGGAATATAACAAGAAACTTAGATGGATAAATACTTCTGCTTGATAACCATCATTGTCCGCTTCTCATAATTTTCAGGGATAAGTAAAAGGATAAGAATACATAAGTATATAAGCAATGAGGATAAATTTAAAGGATAAAACTAAAGAGAGGGTCATCATCTGACCCAACAGGGCATCAGTTGACATTCATGTTTATGATCTTCTTTTTTATTTCTTCCGTTCTCCTCGGTGGCGTTCTTCATCCTTCAGTGATGGCAAGTCTCTCTCAACGCTTGGCCTTCTCACGATGTTCACATCAATTGCAGTTTATCAGGGCGGCTTTCTCCACAGCGCGCCCCCCCCCCCCCCCCAACCACCCAATCGACAAGCAAGCTTCCAAAAGGATCAACACCACCACATGCTTGGGAAGGAGCAAATTGACATCAAACTCAGGATCTAGTAACGTAAACCTTGGTATTATTGATTAACTAGCACATTTTCCTTGAAACTTAGAACATAGACAGGTGCTCCCAATTACAACCATGCTGGATTTTCTAAAGGAGTAACCACTGCCTTGACCTGCAGGTAACTTTTAAGGCCGTGCAACCCTCTTTCTCTACCTTGCCCGCTCATCTTGAACCCACCAAAAGGGATGGCAGCATCAAAAACGAAGAAACAGTTGATCCATACAGTCCCAACTTTCAATCCACGGGTCAGGGTGTTGGCGGTGTTTAGATTTTTGGTGAAGACTCCTGCCGCTAATCCATAGCGGGTTGCATTTGCCCTATGTATCACTTCACCAATGTCTCTGTTATCAGGGGGTAAAAAAGCTGGAGTGAGAGCAATAGAATATCTATAATGTATATGTATCAGGTGTAGTTGGTACTTATAACGCACTTGAACTTCAAGATTGACTGCACTGGTCCAAAGATCTCCTCTTTCGCGATTGTCATTTCATCCTGGTTGTCAAAATGTAGCAACATGAATGGCTTTGCTTAAGAAATAATGGTGCAATTCTTTAAGAGGAAGATATACCTTGACATCAGAGAAGATAGTAGGTTGTATGAAGTAGCCTTTGCTGCCAACTCTGCCACCTCCTGACTGGAGGGTAGCCCCACTCCCAATGCCAGATCTTATGTAATCAAGGATCTTGTTGAATTGTTTCTCATCAATCTAACATCAGCCAAGGATATCCATGGAACATCACTAAATTTTCTTGTAAGGTATTCGACAATTGGAATTCAAAAATATGTATAATTTACATGAAAGGAAACATAGAATTAGTACACAAACCCTAAATTTGGCAGGAACTTACTAGATAATTGTAATTTATAGTTTCTCTGAACCAAATCTCCATGTAGACTAACAGAATTGGACTACGGAACAAAAATCTCCATACCAGCACATCCTACTTGCTTGCTTACATTATTTTCTGTTCACTGAAACTACGGAAGATCTTAAAAATGCTGCCTCCAACAATTTCAAGCCATTTCAAGCACTCCAAAAACCTATACTAAGAGAAGCAAGTTTATCAGATGATACACTTTGGTGTACAATCTGCTTATAAACAGTTTGACACTAGCAAATGTCGCAAATCACAATTTAATTTCATCCTCCTTTAATCAATACATGCATGTTTTAGTGCATTCGTTTACTGGGCACATAGTTTACATAAAAGGATAGCAATTACTACAAGTTATATATGTTTATGCAACAACCAAATGGAAGCCTGGAGCTTACGATAAATAGAATCTCAAATAAATATTTTGATAATTACATCGATCAGTTCATGCTTGGAAGGATCAGTGGAATATAAACATTCAGAAATAGAAATTGGTTAAGCATTTTTTCATAGCTCTGGGAAAGTATTGAATCTAGATCTGTTTTACATTTCCATCCAATGTTCACAAGTTTTCATAGATAAGATTTGATTGCACCCACCGAAAGTGCTGACACAGTCCACTAACCTGCGGCCCCTGCTCGACACCTTTTTTGAATGGATCACCCACTACGCGCTTCAAAGCAGGTTCTTTTGCCTTCTCTACAAATTCATCATATACACGTTCATGTACAAAAGTACGCGATCCAGAACAACAGCATTGTCCCTGAACAGAACAGAGCTTTTACATGACTAAAGCCAATTCTCCATGAAAGGCAGAATATCCTTATCAGATTATCAGCCAGACAAACCTGGTTGAAAAACAAGGCATGATGTGCAAGCTCCACAGCCTTATCGACATCAGCATCCTCACATACAATGAAAGGAGATTTTCCTCCAAGTTCCAAAGTCACTGGCTTCAGATTGCTTCTTGCAGCCAATTCAAGTACAATTCTACCAGTGTCAGTTGACCCAGTGAATGATAGCTGAAACGGAAAGAAAGATAGAAAGATGACAAGAAATGACTAAACAAGGCTATCCATACAGGAGAAACAGGTGAGCCAAAATCTTTGGATACCTAAACAGTTAAAAAAGGTCATGATAAATCTTCTCTGATTTTTTTTTCTAAAGAGAAAGGCACCTATCTTAAGGTACTCAACTTGTTCTATTTTTTATGCCATAATTAGAAGTCAACAAGCAATCACTCAGGATATAGCATATAAACAAACTTCTTGAGTGGTTCCAATGGATTAATGATAATCACCTACCTCACATGTATTAGCCAAATACACATTGTTCCATCAGCGAGCATTGTGCTGTTGAACCCCACAAAATTCATAATTTTTGATAATTACAGTAAATTTCAGAAATTAAGATGCTTTATGGTATGACATGAAGCGATGCTCGACCATCGCCATCATAAAGATACTCATGGATTTCATCGAACACAAGAAGGACGGCACAAAGTCTTGCACACTCGCTCTACAAAGTCAAGTCTTCAACTCCAAAGTCCACACTTAGACATTGTATAAAATGCCTGGCGGGCGGCATAAAGGCACGCAATTATTTAAAGTTCACGTTAAGTCGAATATGACGAGTGGGCATTTTGTCAAACATCAGACATGCGGTGTGAAATTATGCACCAAGGGGCTTAAACCCGCACAAGATTAAGTTTTAAATGTCATTGGAACATTTCCATGGACTTGAACAAATTTGTCATTACCCTTGAGTCAAGGGACAGCAAGACGGCATCTAGGGAGCATAACAAACAAACAAAAAAAGCCTCACGTGTCCTTTGCTGCGAGGAACCCAAGAAAAGATAAAAAATCCCAGAAGAGGAGCCTTTTTTGGCTGCACAAAAGGGGGGAGGGGGAGCGGCCGCCCTCTCCCTCTTCCCTCTCATCTCTACTTGCACCGGGGGGAGCCCCCCCGGGCCTTGCTGCATTGGGGGGAGCTCCCCCCCGGTCCACCTGCACTGGGGGAAGCCCCCCCCGGGCCTTGCTGCACCGGGGGGAGCTCCCCCCCGGGCCACCTGCACCGAGGGGAGCCCCCCCGGGCCCTGCTGCACCGGAGGAAGCCCCCCGGGCCTGCTGCACCGAGGGGAGCTCCCCCCCCGTTCCACCTACACCGGGGGAAGGCCCCCCCGGCCCCTGCTGCACCAGGGGAAGCTCCCCCCCGGTCCACCTACACCGGGGGAAGCCCCCTCTAGCTTGCTGCACCGGGGGGAGCCCCCCCGGGCCTACTGCACCGGGGGGAGGCTTCCCCCGTCTCCTTCGTGCTGCACCACCAGGGGTGATCTAGAATGGGGAGAGGAAGAGACAGAAAGATGAAGGGTCAAAGAATTCACCCCCACCACAATCCACCGGGGGATGCACCCTCACTTGACATCCTCCTACCACTGTACAAGGAGGAGGTTGGCTACACTCGGAAAAAAAAAAAAAGAAAAAAAGGAAGATGGTGCCAGAGCTTGGAGGAACCGCGCAGGAGCACTTAGAGGCTTTCAGCTCCAAGGTGTTTTGTTATCTTCTAAAGCTCTTGGTGGCTTGAAGATTTCAATATGTTTGGTTGTTAAACTAAAACCCACAAAACGGGTGTGCATTCCACACTTGGGATATGGTCTCTTGATCATCAAAGTTGCTAGAATGAAGATGGAACCGTGCAAATTTTATAAATAGCCAAAGTCTATGAAGAAACTTGGGAAATTATGGGAAATACATTCTGCTATCCAGAAATTGTAGAAATACCTTTTACTGTTTAGAAATTACAGAAATACCTTCTGCTGATTGCAGAAATAACCCCACTCCCGGAAAAATTGTAGAAATACCTTCTGCTATCTAAAAAATGACAGAAATAACCCTAGTTGTGGGAAAAATTATAGAAATGCCCCCACTGGCAGAAAAATTACAGAAATACCCCCGATGGAAAGAAAAATTATAGAAATACCCCCGATGGCAAAAAATTACAGAAATGCCCCCGATGGCAGGAAAAATTACAGAAATGCCTGTGATGATAGAAAAATTACAAAAATACCCCCGATGACGAGAAAATTACAGAAATGTCTCCAATGAAGGGAAAATTACAGAAATACCCCTGATTGTGAAAAAATTACAGAAATACCCCCATTTGTGGGGTCTTAAAATTACCAAAACACCCTCGTTCTGGTTCACGCCGTTTGCACGACTCGGTGGAGCGGGACCACGCCCCTTTCTTGAAGCGGTGTACGCTCTCCTGGGTTCGACTTATGGCTAACTATCCAAATCTATGTATCTTTTCATGGAACCTTGAGAAGTCAAGAAATTAAGACAAGGAATACCCAAGAAGTCAAATGACGGAGTTATTCCCGAGAAGTCCAGAAATTAAGACGAGGAATACCTAAAAAGTCGAATGACGGGGCTATTTCCGAGAAGTCAAGAAATTAAAACAAGGAATACCCAAGAAATCAAATGACGGGATTGTTTTCGAGAAGTCAAGAAATGAAGATGAGGAATGCCCAGGAAGTCAAATGACATGGCTATTTTCGAGAAGTCAAGAAATGAAGTCAGGAACATCCAAGAAGTCAAACGACGAGGCGATCTCCAAGAAGTCAAGAAATGTCAAATATATTCCGAGAAGTAAAGAAATTAAGTCAGGAACGCCTAGGAAGTCAAACGACGGGGCGATCTCCAAGAAGTCAAGAAATGGCAAATATGTTTCGAAAAGTCAAAAGTAATGGGAATGTCCAAGAAGTCAAGAAGTGACAGGGCTATTTACGAAGAAGGGTGGAAATACCTAGAAAGTGTTAGAAATTCCAAGAATATCCCAATGTTTGGGAAAACTACAGAAATATCATGATGAAGCAAAATTACAAATATACCCCGCCTTAGGTAGGAATGTCCTTTATGGACACCAAGACAACTTAAAGGTCCAATCACAATCAAGAGAGGAATTATAACCATGAAGCAACTCCGAGGGACCGACAATGATCATCCTGACGATCCAACGGTCCTCGTGATAGAATTCAAATTCAATCGTCCGATCAGAGACAAAAGCAAATTCAATGACCTAATTAGGACGAAAGCAAACTCAAAGATCCAAATGCAGATTGAAGTAAATTCAAAGGCTCTGGTTGCAACCAGATGCAATCTCGAAGACCCAATTGTACAATCGGGACTATATGTAAAGGTCTTGAAGGAGCGATTGAAATTAAAATTACATATGTTCAAAGAAATGAAGTCTCCAAATTTCTTTGCAATAGTATGTACCCGTCATGGGCGATCATCAAGATCATTAATGTCACAACAAATAGAGGCAAAAGGCGTTCTTTGACAGTTAATCAAAGGTGTTCGGACTTGTCCGATGTAAATTAACACCGACTCCAGTCGGTGGGGAAAAGTCCAGTACATGAACCCTAAATCGTTTGATAAACCTAAAAACGTGGAATTAACAAATATGTCAAAATATACACATTTATCCAACGAAATTGGATATTCAAAAATTTCGCGTGTAAAACAAACTGGCACGCTCAATGGGACTTTTCCTGTCTTTCATCTCTTTGTTGAAGAATAGTCTAGTCTCAATGAAGGTTGTGACTCCTTCACACTCTTGCAAGAATTTCAAAAGATTCCCAACGTTGAAGCTATCGTCGGGGGCATCAAGATTATGCGGTCTCTTTCAAAGCCCAAATGTCAACATACATCTAAGGCTTCTCCTACAAACAGGGGACAATGCCATGCCGACCGTCATTGCTGCCGCTGGGGGCATCAAGGTTAAGCACTTCCTTTCGAAGCCCAAATGTCAACATAACACATGTCCAAACCTACTATTGCCAACAGGAGGCAACATCGCCCCATCCATGACTGTTGATGCTCGGGACATCAAAGTGAAGATTCCTCTTGAAGACTAAGTGCCAACAAAATCCAAATGTTGTTTCTACTAGCCGGGGGCAATGTTGCCACCATGGTAGAAGGCCTGTTGTGGCATATCCAAATCTGGCAAGATTGGCCTTTATCGACGAAAAGGAATACGATCGGCAAGATGGAGGCGAGCCGATCTCATAACAATGCCTGATCGAATATATCAAGCCAAGGAAGAGATGAAAGAAGCCAACGGCTAAGCTTCGTGTCCGAAGCCAGCGCACCGGTGGAATGTCAAAGCCTCTAAGTCTGGTCAAGGGGGCAATCCTAGTGCTGTCTACATCAAGTTAAGGCGAAAATGAAAAAAGTTGGCGTCCAAGCCTCAAAAAAAAGGGTGTGCCGACGGGAAGCCAAAGCTCTTAAGTGGGCGAAGGGGCGATTCCGTGGAACAACTTTTTATCAAACAAATATGAGTCGCCAAGGAGGAGGCCTGAGCAATTAGAAAGGCTAGGGTAGTTCAATCTGTCCAGTCGCCATTCTAGCAACAAGCCAAGAAGCTGACAATCCAAGATCCCTGAACCCTCCATCAATCATCATTGGGGGCAAAGGAAAAAGGAGCCTAAGAAAGTTTTTCAATCTTCAGAAACAATTTGAACTAAGGAGACTGATAACCTTAGGGCTTCCTCGTCCCAGGTGTCGAGTTTTAACCAACTACGGGTGCTCACTCGCTCGGGTTCAGAACCCCCAAGAGGAAAGGATAAAACATGTCCCAAAATTACTCACAGAAGCGGACATGGGCTATTCCTTGCTTCTTTAAACACTATGCCTGTGCATGTCATCCTACATAGGCTGCTGATCTAAAGATACAAAAAGCCAATCGGGACAAAGAAATTACCAAGAAAGGTCAACAACAATGAAACATCACAAATTGTACAAGTGCAACAACAAAAGGCCAACTGGGTTAAAGAGGCCTTGAAGAATCTAAGTCTTCTAAGGCAAGAACCTGAGGCAGGAATTTCAACCTTAAGAGCATGTGCCAATCAGCCCCAAAATAGATTCCCCTTATCCTCAATACATGACATGAGGAACAAAAGGGAGAAGAATAGATAAAGAAAAAGGAAGAAGGAAGAAAACATTGCTGAAGATCCAGGCTGCCATCTCAGAAAAGTCAAAAGGACGAATCTTGCTAAGAAAACTCCAAAAAAAGGTAGGGGCAAAGCACTAAATAATGCTCCGAACAAAATTTCAGGCGAAACATCAAGCAAGGTAACTCTAACAGGCAAGAGCCCAAGCACACGTCCAAATCAGAAGGCTTCTAGTCAAGAAAAAAAAAGAAACATTTCAACTCTGGAGCATGTTCCACCCAGCCCAATTGTCAAACATTCCTTCTTCTAAAAATAAAATGCCAGTTGAGGAGGAAAATAAGAAAAGAAGCGCTTGAAGAAAATCTAAGGGAACAAAGCCGAGCAGGTGACTGCCACGGAAATCCCCGGAAAAGGAGATCCCTCTGTGAAGAATTGCAGAAGAGAGAGAGTAACCCTTCCTTCCACTTAATGAAAAGCATGTGAAGTTGAAGCTACATCTGTTATATGATCCACCTCACCTGGATCATCACCTTGTCAGAGCTTAAATCTAGAGTTCAACAAAAAAAGAAAAAAAAAAGGGTTTAAAATAGAGGTGCCCCGGTGGACTTTAGCCATTCTCATCACAGGGGTGGTTGAGGGTAAAAACGTCAAAGAAACCCGGCTGAGGTGAAAACCCGAAAGGGCATCTTCGGCAAAATTAGGTAACCCCTCAACGTGAAAATCTGAAAGGGCGCGCTGGAAAAAGATAAAGGGAGCCAGCTTCGGCGAAAATCCTAAAGGGCACTGGGGTTGGTAAGGTGAAAAGAAGGAAAAGAAAGAAAAAAGAAGAAAGAAGAAAATATATTTTCAGCAATCATCGTGAATTAGCATCGTGGTTATCCTCCACTCAAAAATCCTGACCTATCATGATTAGAAAGGGGAACAAATGCACCAAAACCCAAATCCTTGGTTTGAAACCCCTTTCGGGTCAATAACCATCCAAAACGAAACCCAAATCTTTGATTCAAAACCCCTTCGGGTTAGCCACCATCAAAACCAACTCTTTGATTACCCAAGCCTTTCTTGGATCACCACAAGAAAAAAGAGACACAAAACTCAAATCATTGGTTCAAAACCCCTTCCGAGTCAGCAATCACAAAATAAAACCAAATTTTTGTTGCCTAAACCTTTCGAGTCAGCAAAAAAAAGAGAGAAACCCAAAGTTACGGTGCCCAGACCCCTTCTGGATCAGTTACCATTTCAAAACCCAAAAACTTCATCGTCAAGCCCTTTCAAGTTAAAAGGCCACGGGCTTATAAGTCATTGGCCCCACATCTTCCTTATGGTGGAGGATCAATAGAAATTCAGACACTTTGCCCCAACGACAACGTCAAGCAACAACAACGTCAAGTAACAATAACACCAAAAGCAACAACAACAACGACATCAAGCAACAACGCCACCAGAAGCAACAACAGCAGCAACAATAAAAAAAAGAAAAAATGGGACTTAAAATTGAGGTGCCCTGACCGACTTGGGCATCCAACTTGTTGGTTGCTTAAGGGTAAAAATGTTATAAAATCAGGCTGGAGTGAAAACCCAAAAGGGCGTTTTAGGCAAAAAAGGATAACCCCTCAGTGTGAAAACCCAAAAGGGTACACTGGAAAAAGCTAAAAGGGGCCAGCTTCGGCGAAAACTCGGATGGGCAGTGAAGTTGGTAATGTGAAAAAAAAAAGAAAAAAAAGTAAAAAAAAGAAAAGAAGAAGAAAGGAGGAACACATCGTCATTATGGACTACCATCTCAAACATCCTTTGTCTGATAACTTTGTCCCACCGTGGCGAACACATCATCAAAACTATCAAATCACAAGTTCCAGAATAACCCATCCAAATTTCAACCATTGACCCCAAGCCATCAAGGTCACCCACCACAAATTCTAAACCTCAATTCCAATATTTGGCTTCTAAACCACAATGGTCAGTCAACTTAACCCCAACTCTAGTCCTTGACCCTACCCCGACTCTAAATGCTTGACTTCTATGCCATGGAGGTCGGTCACCCAATTCCTAACTGATAGTTTCACACTGCAAGTGAATTAGCCACATTTACAAAGCCAATGAGCCCCCGTCTATCTCAAAAGGAAGAGTCCGGGGGTCCGTAAATTTCTTTGCATCGCCAAGAATCAAGCTCACAAAAAAGGGAAAAAAAGAGAGAAGAAAAAAAAACAAAGGATGAAAAAAAGAAAAAAGAAAAAAGAAAAAAGAAAAAAGAAAGAAAAAAAAGAAAAAAAAAGATAGAAAGAAAGAAAAGAAGAAGAAAAATGAAGAGTAGAAAAAAAACTATTATTATTCATCGCCACCGTCACCATGGACGTCTCTTTTTCTTATGATTTTGTCCCCATTCGGGACAAGTATATCTCAATACTAAATTAAATCTCTAACGTTGACTGGATGTCATTTGAGACTACCAACCCTACCCATATTCAACTCTGGATTTGACCACTGTTGGAAGCAAATTTTTTGCCTACAAAAAACACTCCTTCCGTCAACACACATCCGAGGTGGAGACTTGCTGGGGTGAGCAACAGCAGATCCGCCAAATAGCTTGTCCGGGGTGGAGGTGCAGACCTGCCAGAGGAGGACTCATCCCCGAAAACCTGCCCAAGGTGAGCACCAGGAGATCCGCCAACCTGTCCCGTCCGAGGTGGAGGTGCGAACCTGCTCGGGGTGGAACAAACAATACTTGTCCGGGGTGAAACCCGGGTGGAATAGACAATCTGTCCGGGGTGAAATAGTAGCAATGGGACTCATGTGAAGAGGGATGGGGTGTGGTCACCTCACTTTTCTCCCCCCCTTGGGGGTTCCGGTCACCTCATTGGCCAATGGTGACTATAAGGTGATTGTCACCTCCCTCTTCATTTAATATGTAGGCGCCATGGCAGACGAATGAGCCAGCAGGGGTTGGGGGGCCCACATGAGACTTTCCGGGGTCAAGTGACCGGACAGACCTGCCTGGGGTCGGCTGGCCCCGGGCAGACTTGCCCGGGATCGAATGACCCCGAACAGACCTGCCCGGGGTGTGTTTAGACCCCGTACGGGTTCAATAAACCCCGCTGCCCTCTCTCTCGCAGCAAAGAAAAAAAAGACCCTCTCGGGGTCATTTTCATCCCGTTCACCCTATACGGGTTCAAACACCTCCGGGTAGCCCTCCACTTTTTATAAATAGACCCCCAAGGGTCCAGAAGGAGGGATCTAGCATCGAACCACAAGACATTCAGCATCTACGAGAGATCAAGGACTCTTGTGCACTTGAGAAGACACTTGTTCGTTGTTTTGACCCTTAAGGGGTAGGTGATCCCCGGGTCTTGTATTTATGCCTCTAAGGGGTATTTTTATAATTTTGTAATTGTGCCCCTCTGCGGGCTATGTTGTAAGTTTCTACACCCCGTGATGGCTAAATGATGTAGTTCTGCCCCTATGATGGGGAATTATGGAAATGTCCTCCCCGAGATTGCGAGAAACAAAAATCTTGTTTACAGTTTTATCCTGCAATCTTTTGAAATTGGGGCTACGCCCCTACTTCCCGCGTCAATGCGAATATCTCTGATGTACAGTCGACAACCCGTCGACAACCCGTATACCCACTTGGGCCCCGAATGTATATGGTGTATTCTACAGATTTTCTCTGTACACCGATCATATAATTACCAGAAAACCCCCGACTCATGGGAATTGCATATATACCCCTCCTTTGGCCAAATTGACACATGTGCGCCTTCTATGAAGCCCCTCGTCACTCCTTTGGTTCGAGGACATTGTCAGCTCAGTCCGACACTTGGGTGCCGCCTCAAACCTAGGTCTGTGTAGGGTTTGGTAAAATTACTAAAATATCCTTATGACCTAAAAATGACCTAGTAGCCCCTAAAACCCTCCATAAATGGACTCAGCGGCTTAAGAAGTCAGGGATCCTTCCCTACTTTTCTCCCAACACAGAAATTTCAGAAACACCCCTGGTCTGGTAAAATTATCAAAATACCCCTGAAAACGTAAAATTATAAAAATACCCCTGCGGTCCAGAAAATCTCCCGCTAAAAATGCCTATGGCTCCTGCAAAATTGCCTTCATACTCTTAAATTCTAGGGTTTCGCCTGAACTTAAGAGGCCTTCGATGAAACCCTAGTTCCGTCAGTTTGTAGGTGGTGAATGAGTGGTAATTGTGAGTCACCCGAGCGAGCATGCCCTTAACATCAGAACCTATGCGGGGGACTTTAAGGTTTCTTTGGCAGTCAAACAAAGGTGTTCAGACGTTAGGTCGATGTAAATCAAAACTGACTGCGATCAGTGGGGAAAGATCCAGCACCCGAACCCAAATCGTCTAATACAATGCGCACCCACGGAATAAACCCTCATACAAAAATGTTTCTTTTCAAAAAGAACACCAACCATAATAAATACATATTTCGTGGCCAACAGACTGGCACGTCCGGTGGGACCTTTCCCGCCTTTCTTCTTTCTGTCAAAAAAATCCCCAAACCTTCTTCAAGATTCTGATTGACTCTCTTCCTCTTACAGAACGGGAAGAGGAGCGCACACTCACCTTACTCACTTGAGGGCTCTTTGTGCATTTGCACGCCATTTCACTCGCATCACCATCAACAACAGCAGCGAGACGACGATGGCTGCCGTTACATACGGACCCCAGGTTGTTGCCAACCACGCCAGGTTCGGACACCTGACGACTCCGTTCATCTTCGACGACTTTCCGCCAGTCGTCGGCTCGCCCTTTTTCCTGGGTGTTGTACCCGTGGTTGAAGCCAATTCAGCCACGCCTGCGACCACCACCGTCGGGGGTGTTAGACCCTCGGCCCCAACAGCTGGTCGGGTCCATCCGGTCAACAAGCCAACTGTCGGGGGTGTCAGGCCCTCAACTTCAACAATTGGCCAGGTCCGTCCGGCCAACATGGCAACCGTCGGGGGTGTCATACCCTCGGCTTCAACAATTGGCCGGATCCATCCAGTCAACAAGACAACCATCGCGGATGTCAGGCCCTCGGCTTCGACAATTGGCCGAGTCCGCTCGATCGACAGATTAGCCGTCGGGGGTGTCAGGCCCTCTACTCCAGCAGCCGGCCGGCTTCGCCCGGCCAACTCTTCACTGACGAAGGGCGTCAGGCCCTTCGTCTCAGCAACCGGCCAAGTCCGCTCGACTGCCATGACAACAGCCGAAAGTGTCAGGCCTTCTGCCCAAACAAATGGCCGAGTTTTCTCGGTCAATCAAATTACTGTTGGCGTCGCTCCTGCTCAACAGGGGCAACACCGCCGCCGCAATGACACCAACTCCACCGCGGCCACCCTCAGAGGTGCTGCTCCTGCGCAACTGGGGCAGCGTCGCCGCCACAATGACGCCATATGTCACGTCACAATGACGCCAAATATCGGGACCGGCAGTAGAGAACGCTAGTAAAGATAACAAACTAAGCTAAGAATTAACATAACGTCATGAACAGAAATAACTCCAAATCTATTACAATAGCCATCAAATCGACTTAAACATAATCAAGCATAACCTCAACTTGACTCCGTTACAACAACTAACACAAGCTCTAAGGCATAGCTAGATGTAAAACAACTATAATAATCTCAATATCTACTAACTGGTACACTCCAAGTCATCACTCTTGTCCACTCCCATCCATATGTGAATCTTCACCTGAGCTGTCTGAAAAAGGGGAAAAACAACTATATGAGCGAACGCTCAGTAGGTAACAACATGCAAGTGTAAGTGATTAACCAATTAATTACATGTTTGAAACGGAAAGAAAAGAAATAACGATCGGATGAAACAACATAATAAAAGAAGGTGCTAAAGAATGGAATGGAATAACAATATGACAGGATGATATCTATTCTATATACTATAAGAGAATTTCACGGTTTTTTTCGGCCGGTTCACCGTGGGGAACGAGCTGATCCCGGCGTCTCCGGAGGCCCAGTACATCCTCCCCGCCATGTGCAACGTCTACGGCGCCATCTCCTCTGCCGGCCTTCAGAACAGCATCAAGGTGTCCACGGCGGTCCACAGTGCTGTTCTGGGACCGTCTTATCCGCCGTCTGCCGGAGAGTTCAGCGGCGCTGCGCAGGTGTACATGAGGGCCATCGTGCAGTTCCTGGCCAGCACCGGGGCGCCGCTGCTCGCCAACATCTACCCCTACTTCGCCCACGCCAACAACCCGGAGGACATCGCCCTCCCCTACACCTGTTCACGGCCCCGGGGACGCTCGTCTCCGACCCGCCCTACTCTTACCATAACCTGTTCGATGCCATGTTGGACTCCCTGCAAGCGGCGCTAGAGAAGGCCGGAGGGCCCAGCGTGAGGATCGTGGTGGCCGAGAGCGGCTGGCCGTCCGCGGGGGGCACCGCGGCCACCGTCCGTTGCCCATACCTACAACCAGAACCTCATCAGGCACGCGCCAACGGGGACGCCGAGACGGCCCGGGGAAGCCATCGAGACGTACGTCTTCGCCAATCGCCATGTTTAACGAGAACAGGAAGGTGGGAGGAGGAACCGAGCGGAGCTTCGGGCTGTTCTACCCAACAAGCTGCCTTTGTATCCAATCAGTTTCTGAGAAGGCAGACCTGCAACTGAAGCGTTTCCATCTAATTGAGTTTGTCTATTTTATCATGCTTTTATAATATATATATAGATAAACAATTAAGATAAATGAGTAATATTTTATACACGAAATCGATACACAAAATCACTCCAACTTGCGATCTTTGTTATCGTTGGCAAAAAAAAAAAGTGAAAGAATTTTTTTTATAAAAAATACGTCTCACATCAAATCTGTACGATATGTATTTTCACACATTAAACATATGATCTCTTAAATTGAGAAATTAGTGCAATTAAGCCCCCCAGATAATTCTTCAGAAAAAAATTGTCTGAGAACGGGAATGAGACTGAATCAGAAGTCTCCTCAATATTCACAGAGCCTTCCTTTGATAATATTTTCTGGAAATAATCGTCAAACAATATTGTCCTTACTCTAAAAATTAATAGAGATTGAAGAATATCTTTTATTTTTTCGAATAAGAACTGAGAAGGGTGATTGCATTTTTTAATAGAAAATGTTTTACCAGAAAGTGGAAAATAGGAAAACTATTTACTGGGAATAAAAAGCACGTGTCTACATATTTTTGTGAAAAAATGATCATTAGAAAATAAAAGTACTTGTTTTTGTTCTCACGTGAGAGAGAGGAAAGAGAGAACGAGAAATGAGTAGAAAGAAATAGTCAGAGAAGTGGGGAGTTTTCTTGAGGTGAGAAAATAAACTTCACATAAATAAATAATATTTTGAGAATAATATATATATATATATATAATATATATATCTATTCTATATACTATAAGAGAATTTCGCGGTTTTTTTCCGCCGGTTCACCGTAAAAGAACTCCACAATTTTTCTCGACCGATTCGAGTTTGGGCTGGATAGCTGGAGCTCAGCGTTCAGGCCAAGAGCGCCTGAGGCGGGAGTGGACCTCCCATGGTGGAGCCGAATCCGACCGCCGGCCCCGCTGCGTGACTTTACGTTGAGGGACGCGAACACCTCCTCGGGGATGCATGTGGGCACCTCCAGCACGGTCTCCAACCCATCTTCTCGGTCGATGTTTGGGCACAACTTCCTCATCAGTAGCAGGACCCCAACACCAACAGCGAGAAAGAAGACGGGGGCCCAAGGAGAGCAGGAATAGCAATGCAGTGGAATCCAGTAGATCTTCACCTCCTTCCTGTAAAGTTCTATAAATCTCTCCCTCCCCACCGTCGGATCGGGAGTCTAGAGAGAGAGAGAGAGAGAGAGAGAGAGAGAGAGAGAGAATAAAGAGGACTTGGCTAGCTAATCCCAGGGCCTGGACACCAATGCCTTATCGCAGCAGCTGGAGCACCAAGCCGGTTGCCCGTGGCCCATGCCAACGTAGGCAAATTCCTCTTCTCCCCGCCGCCCCTGGTCGCCCTCGATTGGGTGTGTTTTGCATTGGTTTCTGTTATCTGGATGCTGATGTGTTTGCGTTGTTGTCTCGTGGCCGGTGGAGGACAGTGGAGAGCAGGAGGGTTCCGATTGGGAGGTGTTTCTCATCTGAGGCATAAGATTTTATATCGAGCTGGTTAATGTTGAAGGGAATGGTTGCGTGACAGTCCTGGTTTTTCTGTCTTACTCTGCCTTCCATTCTTACTCTAGAATTTGTTACTGTAGAGATCTTGATCCATTGTGTAAGTTTAATCATGACTGGTGGAGTAGCGGAGAAACATGTGCTCTCTTGTTTATAACTTTATAGATAAGCTTAGAGATACCTGTCCAACCGTCCAAGTATGAGGGTTAGGGAAATAGAATTCCATTACTGGTTTATGAATGTCCGTGGTGATGCTACGAGGATTGTGCACAAATGGGTGTAGTGCGTGGTGGTAAGCCTAATTCACGTCCAATTAGTATGGCGACTATGGACATGCTATTTTTCTTAAATTCATGATGTATGCTTTCAATCTTTTATACGTTTTGTTTGTCGTGATTTTTTTATTTATATCAATAATTGACAAGTATTTTTTTAAACTACCACTTGTTTGTTGTGTAAACATAATTTATGGTTACACATGATTATGGCAGCTATCTGTAGATTGTTCACCATGATTGTGTGGTGAAGGGCACGTAAGGACAAACCAACTCCTAATAATTGATTTGTATATTGTAGTAAATGCGGTTATGGGCCATGCTTGAGCTTATTATTCATTTGCGTCTATAGTAAACTTTTCTTTATAATGGACTATATTTGCGTACATCTGCACTAATAATGTGACAGATTTTTTTGTTACTATCATTTGTACCACTTTCATCTCAATTGTTTTTTATCATAACACCGAATAATCAAGGTGAAAATTTTATGCTAAGATTTTGATGCGAACGGAGCCAGAATAGAGTAGCCATGGCTCTGTCTTCAAGCAAAAATTAACTCCTACCTTGAATGTACTCTTACTATAAATAGTAAACTCTTAACAATAGAAATCCAGCAAAACTACCGAAATTCAAAAGGAAATCAACCAGGCGAGCTAATCCCACGCACTAATTCTCCTCTCCCCTAGCGTCCGCTGCATCATCTGTCGTTTGCCCCCTGTGCTAGACTTCCATCTTAGTCGCTACAGACTCCTCCTTAGGCGAACAATGCATGTAACTTAGATGATGCAGACCCCTTCTTAGGTGAAGCAGCCTTCTTAGGCCTAAAGACTGCATCTTAGAGATGATGCAGACTTCTTAGGTCTAAGACTACATCTTTATTGATTTATTATGTTATGAGAATAAGATAAATACTGCATTTAATTTAACAGAATACTACATTTAATATAACAGGGAAGATGAGCTTTCTTCTCATGATGATGTAAATTAATTGTGAATATTTAAATTTTTTAATTTATATTATTATTATTATATATTTAAAATATCATTTCAAGAACATACACACACGAAGAAAAAAGAAAGAACACATGCGAAGCGCGTATTTTTGACTAGTAATTACAAGAATTGCAAGTTTATGAATAATATATATAACATGAATTATAGGAAATTGGCCAATAAACAAGAATGTATAACCAAGTCAAACACGATTCAAGTAAGAGATCATTGTCATAGACATCACGCTAGTCATGCACTCGGTGCAATGCCTCACCATGTCATTACAAACTCCCATGGGCACAAGTACTTTTCGGGCGCTCTCCCCAGGACCAGACCGGGCCCCTATGATGCGTTGGCATTGATTTATTGGATCCAAGATCTCAAGTTCCATCTAGACTTTAATCAAGTTAAAATCGCCAATTATAATCAAGTATAAACTTACCTCGGAACTCCCAAAGCTAAGCTGAAGAGATACTGTCCAGAATTTCTGTCTAGGAGTTCAAGTTATCAAGAACCATCATGTTCTTGGATTCAAAACCATAAAACACGGAGAAAACTCGTTTATGGGAGATATGCGGTTACTACTGGACCGCTCAGACTTGTGCGATCGACTCAGGGCCGCACTAACAGGAACTGGGCTGAGGTCTAGCCCTCAGGGGTCAAGGTTGAACGGCTTCTAAGGGGCCGCTCTTCTATATGAACGGTAAGGATTAGGCCGCACAAGGCCAGAAGTTTACAAAATCCAAGACATGATATATAGGCCTGACAGAGCCGCTCATTAATTGAACGGTCCATTAAGGGCCGCCTGTCAGATGTATGGGCCATTACTGGCAGCACAACACAGGGCCTATCAATAAGTTAGGAATTTGCCCAAGTGGGCTCCCGAGCTACCATAGGCAGGGTGGAACTGAACTAGAGTCCAGCCCACTGTCTGCTGGTCGGCCTAGGGTCTACTGGGCTGATCAAATCAGGATTTGGCCGAAGATGGATCAAGGATAATCGGCCAAAACTAATTGGCATTAGCCAGGAATAAACGGTCGCCATATGGGCCGTTCAGGGAGATATGCGGTCCACTAACGGCCGCGCAAGTCCCTACTAGTCCAATTCGGACTAACTCAATCACAGCAGTTCGATTGAGTCCAAATTCAAATCTAGGGGTTAATAAAGGTTCAGGTCTAAGGTTATAACAAATGTAAACCTAATAGCCATTTCAATTATCAATGATTCACAATTAAGATTGACATTCATTGGAAAGATGAATCAAGATCAAGCTCAAAATAAATAAATCAGCAAGAATTATTCACTGTCATGAATTACAGTTTATTAGGTGTGTTGCTAACATGCAATTAACCACTAATCTACTAACATAACATGCTGAAATTGTTGGATTTTGTGTCTTCCTTAAGTGTTTTGATGATGAGCAACACTATGTTAACTGTTGTTCTTCTTAATCAGATATCTTGCACTTGAATTATCCATGTTTTACAAGAAATAGCTACTAAGAGGTAATACTTCGCGTGTCCGTACTGTTTCTGTACTTCGTGTTGTTTCAGTTGTGTGCTGATGGTCTTCGAGCTGTTTCTTCTGAAGTAGCTCGAGTTGCTTCTGTATGAACCTCGTGTCGTTAGCATTCATGTTGTTCATCTCGAGTCATTCTGTATGATTGCTCTTGTGTTTTCATATCACTTAGTGTTGTTCCTCGAGTCGTTTCATGTCTGGGTTCACTGCTTCATCACGTGTCGTGATAGCCGTGTCTGTCCTTCGTCCTCGTGTTGTTGTTTTTACTTCGTGCACTCTTCTCTAAGTTCAAGCGTTAAATATCTCAAGTCGAGTCTGTCAGTGCTGTCTCCATGTCGTCCACTTCGTGTCGGTTTCTGTGTTGGTCTTCGTGTTGTGTCCGTGTCTTTCATATTATTTCAGTAGTCATGTCTTCGTGTTATGTTTATGCACTTCGTGTCGTTTTCTTTGTATTCTGTCTTCGTGTTGGTTTTTCGCTTTAGACT
The DNA here is from genome assembly GCA_022559845.1 of Amorphophallus konjac. Taxonomy (NCBI): domain Eukaryota; kingdom Viridiplantae; phylum Streptophyta; class Magnoliopsida; order Alismatales; family Araceae; genus Amorphophallus; species Amorphophallus konjac. The sequence goes on along the minus strand of JAHNEJ010002870.1, from coordinate 79,511 downwards.
TCGTGTCTTTCTCACCTTGACCACACTCCGTGTCGATTCTTGAGTTTCGTCTTCGTGTTGTTTTCAAACTCGTGTCGGTTTCTGTTTCACTTCGTGTTGCTTTCTGTAGACCTCGTGTCTTGCTTGTATGCAACCACTTCGTGTCGGTTTCTGTTGTCAGCTCGTGTCGTTTTCCTTGTTGTGTCTTCGTGTCGTTTTTGTTCTATTGCGTGCAGAACATTGCAGCACCTCGTGTTGCTTCCTGTGCCACCTCGTGTCGTTCTCTGTGTAGTGTGTGTTTTGGTCACTACTATACTTCGTGTCATTTTTCTCTGTAGTGTTAAGCGTTATTAGTATGTATCTCGTGTCGTTCTTTTCTTAACTCGTGTAGTAGTCACGTCGTGTTGCTATTATATACCTCATGCAGCTTTGCTTTCTGTGGCCATACAGCGTGTTAATGGCTTTTAATATCATTACAGGTCCGAGGAAGAACATTCCACACACCTGGGCTGCACGTGATCCGAGACAAGAGGAACCAACCTGATAAAGGCACGTGGCGGGAAGATTCTGGATCGAGCGTGGGAGGCACACACGTTTTGTGCCCTATCCACCTGCTGTTGCTTCTATAAATAGAGCCCTTCGTCCTCAGATGAAGATTATCGAAGAAAAGAGGAATAGAAGAAAGAGCAGAAAATAGAGGGTCCTTCGATCCACAGAAAAAGAAAAGAAAGAAGAAAGAATAGCAGAGAAAAAGAGAGAGCAGAAGAGTGATCAGAAGAATTGTTCTGACTTGCAGATCAAATCCGAAGTCTATTGCTCAATTTGAGCTACATTGTTTCATTTTCTGGAATTTGATTTTCTTCGATCGTGGTTTTCGTTTCTTGTTCTTATCCTTCTTTAACTGTCCTCGTTTGTATTTTCCGATCCTCTGGACTGAGGTCGGGGTCCTCCTGTGAGATCAGGAGAAGGGAGATCTGATCTCCGGTTTACAAGCAGCAGGTGGGCTGCTTGTGGGTTCCCTCCGGGTTTGGAGGAAGAGGGGTCTTCGACCTCTGGTTCACTAGTAGTGGGGTTGCTACTAGTGGGGTTCCCTCTTGGTAAAGAGGAAGAGAGACGTGAGTCTCTGGGTTCTAGTAACTGTGGGTTGCTAGAAGTTCCCTCCGGGTAGGAGGAAGAGGAGAGGTTGTTCTCCTGGGAAGCTGTGTATCAGCTTTTGTTTGGCAAGCTGTGTTGCCCAGCCGATAGTGAAGCCACACTCGGTTTGAGTGTGGGGTGGATGTAGGTCTGAAGGACCGAACCACCTTAAAATCCTCTGAGTTCTTGTGTGATCGTCTGTGGTGATATTGTGGTGTGCCTTCTATTCTCTCGAGCTATTGTCTGCACTGCATTCTTTTTTATTGTTAGAGTTCGAGATTATTTGCGTTTAGCGAAATACACTGCAGTAATTTTTTAATTCTTCGAAAAACAGTGATCTATTCATCCCCTCCCCTTCTAGATCACTTCATACTTTACTTATCAGCTGAAATGACAATTAATCTGTTCTGTTATAGATGTGCGGTCGAATCTGGACCTTACATCCCCATGAACGGTTACAGACTGGCCGCACACGTCCCCTCAGGTCCAAAGGCCTGATGGGTATGGACGGTCAGACATGTGCCGCCGGAAAGGATGTGCGGTCTGGAACTGGCCGCAAGATAGACATGCGGTTAGGGTTCGGCCGCACGTTCTAGGGAAACGATCAGATATAGAAAGCTTTAAACGGTCAAACACAGGCCGCCTGTCTTGGACGTGCGGTCTATCGTGTGGCCGCACAAGTCCAGACAGGTCGCTGCCCCTTTCCCTTGCCCGACTCCGGCGAGGTTTCTAGGGTTAGACTAAAACATGGAATTCGCACGATATAAAGCATGGAATTTGGGGCTTTTACTACCATAAGAAAGAGCACGAAAAACTCTACAAGATGCATGAATCAATTTTATGTTTACAGCCTGAAATTACCACTTAATCGAAAGAGAATAATTATAACCCTAAATGTGACATGCTTCTACTAGAACCTAAAATTCTCGCAGAACACTTGATGAAATTTAGGGCTTTCTATACCAATGAAAAACTGACACGATGATGCTTCCAACCATATTTTATTTGTAGGGTTTGGCTTGCTATTACCTACCAGAATCGGGTGAAGAAGGAAGGAGAAAGAAAACCCAAGACGCCGGTACACGCAGCCACTAGTCGCTAGAGATCTCCCTCGATCCAACTCCTCTGCAGCCGCCACTGGTTCTAAACGATTCTAGGGTTAGAGAGTTTCATTTTAATAGGTCGCACGCCTTCTGGAGGGTTCTATGCGCGGAGTATTCGTCCACGCAAGTCGGGTTGATGTGAACGCCGCCGCAATTGTTGACGCGCCAAAACTCTGTCGATTGCATCTCCTAGGGTTAGGGTTTCGAGAGATCAAGAGAGGGGAAATGATCCTCTCATCCTGGCCTTTCATTTGCCACCGGTTTGGGCTCAATTGATGGAGTATTGGGCTCGAATTTCGTATTTCAAGGTATAGTTAACTAAGTGTTTAATTTGGGCTTACTCCACTAATTCGGCCTACATACAGATTTTATTTGGGTTGGCCACAGAAGACAAGTTTATTAAACGTGTTATCCTCTACAAGAATATAATTTTTTTGTATTTTTACAAAATAGTCGAAATATAACTTATTCTATTTATTAAGGAATTATTCTAATTAATTTCTAATTAATTTCAAATTTCTAATTAATTTCTCAAAAAATTGGGGTATTACACCATACCTACGACAGGTGTCACCATCGCCGCTCCTGCTCAACGGGGGCAGCGTCATAGCCGCAAGGGCGTAAAGCCGGCAACGGCAACATCTCGCTCCGGCAAGACTATAATTGTCGGGGATCTTCGCATTCGGCTCGATGGAGGCGAGCCGATTATGCCTCGGGACCGGCACGTCCCGACCATCTCCACCTCTAACCACTTCGAGCTTCTCCGGCAAGCCCGGGAGGATGGAGCGAATTGAAGAAGCCCACCGTACCGGCAGCAAACTAGGGTCCGATGCAACGACCCAAATCAATAGCTCCCCGATCAAAGTCAGGGGGCAATCCAATTGAGGAGCGCCAGCTCCACCTAAAGAAAATATGGGTCACCAAGGAGGAGGCCCGAATCATCAAGCGGGCAAGGGCGGAAGGGCCCTTCCGCATGTCGGATCAGCAACAAATGCGGAGTCCGGCAAGTATTGAGACCTCGACATCCCCAAGGTCTGCAACTCAGGTCCTACGCAGGCAAAAGCGCCGAGGGGCCGGCAAAAAGGTGCGGCCGACCTCTCCGTGGGAAGTTCAACGCACACGGACAAGGATTGCTCAGCCCAGGCCTCCACGTCCCGAGTATCTCCTTGGTTTCTGTAGTATGATAGGAACACATAATTTTTGGTGAAGTTAGAACCCTCCGCCGGATATTCCTTCCGATCGAACTGGAACTTTCTTCATCGAGACCTCCGTAAGTCTCCACGAGGCTTAGATTCCCATAAAGACGCCAAGCTGGTTGTACCACGAAAACCCTGTAATCCACTCGAATCCTCGTCCTACTATGTAGGATAGGGTTCGACTGGCCTTGGGACCCATATAACGGGATTCTATTTGGGTTCTGTTAGCTTTGTTCTGAACGCGGCCTGGTCAGGAACCACGTTCATCTACCTATCGCGGTAGTCTTTTTGACCGAGTTCTGTGAAAGACCCTTATCCGGATCTCTCTGCTCTTATCGCTGCCTCACGACCAACCGCGTTATTTATGGATCACGGCACTGTTCATGACCGCATTTAACCCAGTGTTCCGAATGTTTCCGTTTCGTGATTGTAATGTGTATAGACCGTTTCTAGTCTCTCATGACTTGTGTTTCTTGATATCTTCGACCCTTTTCCATGGGGTTATAATCCTCATCAACATATTCATACGATTGACTTCCTTTTCAATGTCATTCTATAATAACCCATTACTTTGAATTGTTGAAAGTCCTTGGAATAGTCTTATTTCCAACTTCTACGATTCCCTTGATTACATGAGCATATTATTGAAGTTATTTTGCCATTATTAAATTGTTTGGAAATAGTATTATTGGGACTTTGGGTCCAACATGACACTCAATACTAGGCAATATTTACAAGGGCCCGGATCTAGTCCTAAGGGTGAGGCAAAGCTCAAAAATATACCGATATTATGAATGATCAGGTGTGGCATTGCACCAACTATACGCAAGATTGGTTCTAGACAAATTTACATATTTGACATGATTCGTATATGTTATTGACATGTTCTAGATACTAAAGCCCGGAATGGGTAATTGTTAATATTGAAATTCTTCTATTAGTGATCTCTTGTACATGTTATTGACTTATCGTTCCTTATCTTGTACTTGTAAATGTCTTCTTGTCTACCTTGGATATTCATTCGATCTTGCCACTCTCTTAATTGTAATTGAGTTTTCTGTCATGCATCATGAAGAGGCGAAATCTCGCGCTGTGTCCTGAGCGGGCTGTGGATCACCAGAAGATGAACTGCAAGACAGGGAAACGTATCAGAGGGCCCAGGGGATTTCCCTGGGGAAAAACCCTCCGATGGTTAAGTCAGTAGAGCTGTGGTGGAAGCAGTAATGGGGAGGAGAAAAACTAGTGCGCGAGATTCCTCTCCACCAGAGGGGTGAAGCGGATTGTGCTCAGGAGTTTGGGTGTACGAGTACCTTAATGGCTCTCTACCTTCCACTGGAGGGTATCCCTGGTTTAAATAGTACGCCGCCTTCAGGAGTCCTGCAAGCTGAGGGGTTTCCGGCGGGAGTTACGTCCTCAACGTGGGCTTTCATGGCCTTATCGTGGGAACGTTATCGCCTCGAAGTCCGGCGGCTTCTTGATTCCCCTGTCCGTTGGGGACTCTTAACGGCAGCACGAACGGATAATATCCGGTCTGGCCGAGCTTCTGAAACGCCAGCCCTGTCCGGGCGATGAGCATAGCTCGGCGAAAGAGGGGTCGGATAGGTCGGCGAATGCCTGTCTCTCCCGGGCGGGGAAACGGCTTGGGCCGGACCCTCCTTGTGACCTGACCATTACTCGGGCCCTCCGAGCCTAGGGGCCGCCGGGGAGAGTTGGTTCCTCGAGTGTTTGTTCATTGGGCTTTTCTTTCCTAAGTGGGCCCTGTGGGCTGTCACTCAGGTGAGCTTGCCTCGTTGGACCCTGTTGGGTCTTGTTGGGCTGCTCTTTGAGTGGGCTGCAGAAATCCCCCTCTCCACTTGTCCCCCTCCTACTCCCGAGCCATGGAGGCTCGGTCGAGTAGTTTTTGAGGCTTTGGACCGGCGTGGCTCAGGTGGGTGGAATTCTGTTGGCGTTATGGAGCCACGTGTAGTGGTCGCCTGGGCCCGTAATGATGATCCTGACGGATTTGAAATGAAGGGGCCCCCCTTTTCTCGGAGCACGGAACGACGCGCCGCCTTCCTCCAGGGTTTTATAGGCGTTGGGCGCTGTTCGTCGTTCTAGGCTTCTCAGGGTTTTAGGCTTTCCTTAGTTTCTTTGCTTCTGGGGCTCCTTGATGCGCCGTGAGAGCACAGTGGAGACGCAAAGTCTTGCGGCAGCGTTTGAGGAGTTGGCGAGGATAACCGCGGAGGCGATCCGGCAACTTCCTTCCCCCCCCGGAGTCTTCGAGCTCGCGCGAGGGATCATCTTCCAGCTCGATGGCGGATCGGCCTTTGGAAATCGAGCAGGTGAGGCGGGAGCCCGTCCCCAACTGCAGTGAGTTGGGGGAAGCCGAGGTGAGGAAGCTGGAGCATCATTTTCGCTTGCCTCTCAGGTACAGCTTCGCTGTCGCCGCCCCGTATGAGACGAGTCTGGACAGCCGTACGGGGCACATTTGCACTTTTCTTCTGGCTTGGAAGAGTGGGTTCCGCCTTCCCTTCGAGCCTTTTGTACTTAAGCTTCTCGAGTTTTTCCGGTTGGCGCCTATTCAGTTGGTGGCCAACTCGTATCTCCTTCTTTCCGCCTTTCGGATTCTCTGTCGTCAGCACGACATTTTTCCTTCCTTGGACCTCTTTCACTATTTCTTCGAGTTGAAAGCGCACCCGTCGGCGGGGAAGGGCTTCTACTTTATCCAGGCGAGGAGGAACAGGAGTTGCATCTCACTCGCAGCGAAGGACTCCTCGCACAAGGGGTGGAAGACCCAATTCTTCTGGGTGAAGGCGGAGGCGACGGACGAGTCTTGGAGATGTCTGGTCTCGCCCAATTTTCATCCGAATCTTCCCCCTCGCCAGGAGGAGTTCCCTCCCCACGTGGAGCGGCAGGCCGCTCGTCTGCTGGATAACCGCCAGTCGACCGAGGAGCTGGTGACGCCGGAGAACATCGAACGGTGTTTTCTTACGCGGTTGACGTCGACAGGTACCGCTCTCGAGGTTCTTCTCCTGGGGTGGTAGTTACTTTCTTTCTCCTGACCGGGTCTTCTTCCTTTGTTGCAGACGTGAGGCGGGAACCTCTGGAGGAAGCTGTCGAGGTCATTGATCTGGGAGATGACTCGGCGGCCGACGAACCGGATGCTTCTGTGGGTCGCGCCCAAGCCCGAGATAAGGGCAAGGGGGTGGCCTCCGAGGGATCTTCACGACCAACTGGTACGAAGCGCAAGGATCCCACGGCGGGAAAGTTGCGGGAGGCCGCGAAGGCCAGGAAACGGGCCAAGAAGGCAGGCCTTCCTACTACCGCCGGGGGTGACTCCGGCTCGGCGGCGCTCTCCTCTCGGGGCAAGATGGGGCCGACCCCTCGGGGCCAGCTCCCCCACCTGCCAGGCGAGAGGGGGCCGAGGAGACCGGGGGCCCTTCAGAGGGCGGCGATGGGTCGGCTCTCCCCCCCACGGGGGTAGAGGGGGCCGATGTTGAAGTAGTTGACGCTGAGACCGGGGGATCGGTCGGAGTCGGTGATGTCTCGGTCGGCGAGGTGCGGGCCGAGACAGGCAGGGCTGGGGGTTCGCCCGCGAGGGCGTTGCAGCCCCAAGTGCTTGAAGTTCCCGGTGCGGTCGATCCCGCGGCGCCGGTCGAGGTTGGGGGTTCGCCCGGGGAGGCGTCGCAACCCCAACCGACCGTGGTGCGCGAGGCGGTCAGCTCCGTCGCTCGAGCAGAGCCTTCTGGCGGGGTGCCCAGGGCGGAGCGGTTCCCTCTGCCGGAGCCCTTGGAAAGGCTCGGTATTACGGGCGACCTGTATCGGGTCTGCCGGTCGATCGCCGCAAGGACGAAGGGGGGAGAAAGGCGCAATACCCCCCCCCCCCCCCCCCGGGATCCTTGATGTTCTGATGGAGGGCGGCCTGGTCATAGCTCGGTCAGCGGCTTTGATGTCGGAGGCGCACGCCCGGACGGAGGCGGAGCGGTCGAACCTCGCCTGGGCCCTTGGGGGATGCGAGAGGAAACTGGCCCGACTCAAGGGGGAGCATGAGGGGCTCCGGCAATAGTTTTCCGCGTTCCGGGAGGTGGCGCGGGCGAGCCGACTGGAAGCCGGGGTGCTGACCGAACAGCTCGCCAAGACCCGAGAGTCTCTTGAGAGGACAAGCCGATCCCTGGAGGAGGAGCGTCTGCGTCGCCTCGAGCTAGACAATCGCTGGGAGCTCGAACGTGCCGAGCTGCTAGATCGGGTGGAGGTGGCGGAGCGCCTCCGCTCTGAGGCTGAGGTGGACCGGGCCCGGGCGGAGGAGCGCGCGAGCGAAGCCGAGCGGAGGATGGTCCAGGTAGAGGAGCGTCTGGCGAGAGCGGAGGAGCGTGCGGCCGAGGCGGAGCTGGCTCGGGTCGAGCTCGTCGGAAGGGCGGGGCAGATCGAGGCGGAGGCGATCGAGCGCTATAGGAGCTCGGATGCTTACTCGGCCGACCTGGTGGAAGCCGCCCTACCCTATTACGAGGTAGCACTTCGCCGGGGCGCTCGAAAGGGGTTCAAGCAGGGCTATCGCCGGGCGATAAACTACGCCGACGAGCAGAACTCCGAGATCGAGTTCCCCTTTGGCCAGCGTTATGACTCGGATGAGTCGGTTTCTAGCTCCTCATCGTCGGTCGGGGAAGATTCGGAGGGGTCGCCTCCATCGGGGTCACCGGCTCCGGGCGTTTCGGGAGGGCTCACGACCGAGACAGTTCTCGCACAGGCGAGGTCAGTGTCGAGCCGGCCGTCACCGAAGGTGCCGGGGATGACGCGTCCCCTTCCGCCGTTCTCGAGCGTCAAAGTGGGCCCGAGGCCTGATGTATTTTGCCTTGTTTCGCCTCTTTCCCTTTTTGTCTCTCTTTCCTCCTTTTAGAGAGTTTCCTTTTTGTGTGATAATGAACGACTTACTCTGTTTGAGTACCATCTTTGCCGTGATTTGGTTGGCGTATCTGGAGTAGTTGGGAGGTGCCGATATGTTCTGCGCGGTTTTCGCATGCTGATTTGGTAGACTTCTGACGGGGCGTCCTTTCGTTCCTTCACGCTTTGAATGCCAGGCCGCTTCGTGAATCCCGCTAGGGCGGGGATCGAGGAGTTGGAGGTGACCATTCAGGGGGATCCCTTGGCGTGTTTTAAAGGGGGGAGTCATTTAAGGCGTGCGGCCTCCCTTGGCCTATAAGAGAGACCGAAGGGCGCTCCTTCCTCCTTAACGCTAAGGATTCTCGCCGACGATCTGTCCTTACTCCTTCTTCTTCACTCTGCGTTACGCCGCTGCAATCTAAGCATGGAGGGTCCCGCGGAGGGTGACGCTGCCGACGACGGGGAGCGGCGGGCTCCCGCTGTCTTGGAATGTTGAACGGATCCCACGGTCGCCGCGCGTGCACGAGACGGGTCCGACGGTCGCCGCGCGGATCTGGGGAGGGCTTCCGCGTGTGGAAGCACGCCGTTTGCCTCTTCTTAGCTCCGGCGAGGCTTCCGGGTGGACGCCGAGGCGGAGGGCGGATGGGGGGATTAGGGGTGCCTGCCGCCACTCCCCTCCGTGTGAGGGGAGGAGGCGACTCCAGCTCCCTCCTAACCTCTCCCAGCAGCCTCTTTTTCCCTCTTCTGTTCTTCATTTCTTTCACTCTTCGGGGGCTGCTTGCTCTCTCCTTCCTTCCAAGGAGTTGGCAGATTGGAAGAGGGGAGGCCTTCACGGCGCTCCTTTTTCCTGGTTGTTGCCAACTTGGGAGGTAGCCTTCCTCAACGTTTAAAGGTGGCCTTCCTTCGGCAGTCCCTCTGTCACCTTTGTCACGGGCCACCCGAGCCAACTGGCTCGACCACCTCTTGTCCGAGCCAGTTTCCACACGAGGCAGAGTCAGTGGCTGGACGCGAGGAGATCAAGACCGAGTCAGCCGAGTGATGGCCTCTTGAAGCGGTGTTAGACGGATTTTTACTTTTTGCTATGTGATGTACTGGCATTTGCCTATCTGATGTACCAACAATTGTTTGAATGAATGGAGAGGGAATTTTATTTCATTCAATCTTGCTATACAACTTTAGAAATAGAATCTGCGTAGTGTGGTCGCATTCCATGTCCGGGGAATGGGTTCCCCTTCCATTGTAGCTAGCCTGTACGCACCTTTCCCGAGCGTCTCGAGCACTCGGTAGGGGCCTTCCCAGTTGGGGGATAGCTTGCCCGCCGCCTCCAGTGGTCGAGAGGCTTCGGCCTTCCTGAGGACGAAGTCCCCCGGTTGGAAACGTCTGTCTCGGACCTTGGCGTTGTAGTATCGAGTGAGGCGGCGCTGGTACTCCGTTGCTCGGACGTTCGCGATCTCTCGGAGTTCGTCTGCCAGGTCGAGGTTCTCGAGCAACTTTTGCCCGTTTGCCTCGGGTGAGAAGCTGATCACTCGGAGAGACGGATTGGCGATCTCTAATGGAACGACGGCTTCGGTGCCATATACCAACTGAAAAGGGCTTTCACCGGTTGCCGTCCTGGGGGTCGTTCGGTGCGACCATAGTACGCTAGGCAATTCCTCGAGCCAGCTACCCTTAGCCTTGCCGAGTCTGGTTTTTATGCCTTTTAAGATAGTCTTGTTGGCATTTTCAACCAGCCCGTTGGCCTGAGGGTGGGCGACCGAAGTGAAGTGGTTGCGGATATTTAGGTCGGCGCATCTGTCTCGGAAATACCGAGAGTCGAATTGCCGACCGTTATCGCTTACTATCACTCGGGGGATGCCAAAGCGACAAATGATCGATTTCCAAACAAAGCCCCAAACGACTGTCTCGGTGATCCTTGCCGTAGCCTCGGCCTCGATCCACTTGGTGAAGTAGTCGATGGCGACGATGATGAACTTCTTCTGGGACTGGGCCGTCGGGAATGGCCCAAGGATATCGATTCCCCACCGAGCGAAAGGGTAAGGCTCGGCTAGGGTGACAAGTTCTGTGGCCGGCCGATGGACCAAGTGGTCGAACCGCTGGCATCGGTCGCACTGTTGAACATAGGCCGAGCAGTCGCGCTGCAGGGTGGGCCACCAGTACCCCTGTCGTAACAGGATTCTGGCCAGCGACCTTGCCCCTGAGTGCGCTCCACACAGGCCTTCATGAATCTCTTGGATGGCTCGGCTTGCTTCGTCGGGACCGAGGCACTTCAGGAGGGGACCGGAGAATGATCTTCGGTAGAGAGTGTTGTCGAGGACGACGAAGCGCCGAGCTTGATACTTCATTCGGCGGGCTTCCCGAGGGTCGGAGGGCTCTTGGGAGTCCTGTAACCAGGACAGGTAGGGGGAGCGCCAGTCACTTGGAGTGGCCGAGTCAACAGCGAGGAGCTCCGTGTCGATGCTCGGCGCTCTAGCTCTTCTAGGAGGACCGATCGTGTACCTTCGGGTCTAGGGAGGAGGCCAATCGAGAGAGGGCGTCCGCCCGAGAGTTTTGCTCCCGAGCTATCCGACTACCCCAAATTCCTCGAACTGTTGGGCCAGGCTCCGGACCAACTGAAGGTATTTGATCATGGGTGCCTCCCGAGCTTCGTACTCACCGTTGACCTGACCTGCGACCAGCTGAGAGTCGGTGTGGATCCTGACTCGCTCGACCCCCAACCGTCGGGCCATGCGTGCTCCCGAGATAAGGGCCTCGTACTCGGAAGCATTGTTGGATGCCTGAAAGTTGAATTTCAAGGCGTACTGTAGCTCTATCCCTTCGGGGGACCTCAGGAGGATCCCCGCACCGCTGCTTGCCGAATTGGACGATCCATCGACGAACAGTTCCCAGGTTGGCCCGGTCATGGTCGGAGACCTGTCTTCGGCCGGGATGGTGCTTTCGGCAATGAAGTCGGCGAGCGCCTGGCCTTTGATTGCTGATCATGGACGGTACGAGATGTCGTAGGCCCCGAGCATAATGGCCCATTTGACGAGTCGCCCTGAGGCCTCGGGGTGGGCCAGAATCTTCTTCAACGGCTCGCCGGTTAGCACGGTGATGGGGTGCCCCTGGAAGTAGGGTCGGAGGCGCCTTGCGGAGGTAACCAACGCTAGCACGAGTTTCTTGGTTGCGGGGTACCTCCGTTCGGCCTCATTGAGCACCTTGCTGGTGTAGTAGACCGGTCTTTCGATTCCCGAGTCATTTCTGACTAGGACCGAGCTGACCGTGGATGGCGTCGCCGAGAGGTAGAGCAGCAAGACTTCGCCTGGGACGGGCTTGGAGAGCACCGGTGGCGAAGCCAGGAACTTCTTAAGCTCGGCGAATGCTGTCTGGCATTCCTCATCCCATGCGAACGTAGCAGATGCTAGCTTGGGTCCCCTCATCAGTTTGAAGAAGGGCAAGCATCGTTCGGCCGCACGGGACAGGAAACGGCTGAGAGCGGCGACACGCCCTGTCAGACGCTGGACGTCTTTAACGCACGTGGGCGGGCGCATGTCCAGGATGGCCTGGACTTTGTCGGGGTTGGCTTCGATCCCGCGCGGAGTGACCAGGAAACCCAGGAACTTCCCGGATTTTACTCCAAAGGCGCACTTGGCGGGGTTGAGCTTCATGTTGTACTTCAGGAGGGTGCCGAAGGTTTCGGCAAGGTCGGTGAAGTGGTCTTGGGCCTTGGGGGTCTTGACGAGCATGTCGTCGATGTAAGCCTCGACGTTCCGACCTAGCTGTCCCTCGAACATGTGATTTACCAGTCGCTGATAGGTGGCTCCAGCGTTCTTCAACCCGAAGGGCATCCGGGTGTAGCAATACACGCCGCAGTCGGTGATGAAGGCGGTCTTCTCGACGTCTTCTGGATTCATTCTGATCTGGTGATAACCCGAATAGGCATCTAGGAAGCTGAGTATCTCGTTGCCCGAGGTTGAATCAACCAATTGGTCGATGCTCGGTAGCGGATAGCAGTCCTTGGGGGTAGCCTTATTCAGATCGGTGAAGTCCACGCACATTCGCCATTTGCCTGTGGTTTTTGGCACCAGGACGACGTTGGCTAGCCACGTTGGGTACCGGACTGGTCTGAAGAGGCCAGTCTCTTGTCCCTTGGTGACCTGCGCCTTGATGATCGCCTGCTTCTCGGGCGCATGCTTCCTTCTCCGTTGCTGTACGGGCCTCACGGTGGGGTCGAGGTTGAGCTTGTGCATCACGGTCTTCTCTGGTATGCCAGGAAGTTGATCATCGGACCAAGCAAAGACCTGAATGTACTCAGAAAGAAATTTCTTGTATTGCTGCTATTCCTTAGGCGGTAGGTCGGCTCCGATCCTTACTCCGAGGGCCGGGTCATCGTTTAGGAATACCGTTAGCAATTCGCCACCGGGCTCGGTGGTTACGGTCTTTCCTTCGACTCCCTTGGGGCCCTTATCCTTCCCGTCCGGCCTTGAGACTTCCACCGAGATGTTATAGCACCTTCTAGCCGTGGCCTGGTTACCTCGGACTTCCCCCAGCCCATTTTTGGTGGGAAACTTCATTTTCTGGTGATAGGTAGATGGTACGGCCTTTATTCGGCTGAGGATTTTCCAGCCGAAAATGGCATTGTACGCTATCATACCCTTGATCACTATGAAGTCCACCATGACCGTACCGGTTTTGGGTGGGGTGCCGATGGTGACCGGCAAGCTTAGGGCTCACTCGGGGTAGGTGGCCAGGCCGTTAAACCCGCAAAGGGGTGTTCGGATCGGGCGGAGCTTGGATGGGTCTTCCCCCATCTTGAGGAAACAGTCATAAGATAATACATCGGGGGCGCTCCCATTGTCAACCAGAATTCTATCTACGTTACAATGGTTTATTGTGGCCGAGATAACGAGGGCATCATCATGCGGGGTGTTCAGCCCTTCCAGGTCTTGGTCGGAGAAGACTATGACCTGGGGCTCCCTCGGCGGGCCCCTGGAGGGCTCTAAGGCCTGGCTGGCTCGCTCGGCATGACGCTTCCTTCCTCGGCTGGTGTCGCCGCCCGATGCCGTCCCTCCGGAGATGACGTTGATGTGGACCCCTCGGGGGGCGTTGTCGATCTCCTCGGCGGCGTCTCGGTCTTCTTTGCGCCCGGCTGCAAACCGAGCCAGGTGCCCCTGACGGATGAGACGCTCGATCTCGTCTTAGAGCTGGTGACAGTCGCCGGTGTGGTGCCCGTGGTCGCCGTGGAACAGGCAATGCCTGTCGCGCTTGCGGTTCTTCGATCTCATTGGTTCGGACTGGCGGAGGAGTCCCGAGTTTTTGATGTCTTCATAGATCTCGTAGACTGGCGCGGTCAGCGGGGTGTACCGCTCATACTTCCGTTTGCGCTCTCCTTCCCGATCGCACTTCTTGCCCGAGTCAGGATTTGGCTCGGAGGCCCGCTTCTTGTCCCCCTCCCGACCCGAGCCGGTTGTATCTCGGCAAGCGTTGAGTACCTCTTCGCACTCGGCGTGGCGCAGGGCCAGAGTCACTAGCTCGGCAAGGGTCGAGGGAGGGTGGAGGACCAGCTCGCGACGGAGATTCTCGTCCCGGGTGCCCCCGGTCAGAGCGGTTGTGGCCGAGGCCACATCCAGGCGGGGAATTCTGAGGGCTTCCGATTTAAATCGGTGGACATAAGCCCGGAGCCTTTCCCCTTGTGCCTGTTTGAGGGCCAGGAGCCCCGCTACTGACCTTGGGGGGGCGCTCCCGGCGAAGCTTTCCTTGAAGACTCGCCCGAATTGCCTGAAGTCCCGGATGGACCCAGGGGCGAGGGCCCGGAACCATGCCTGAGCGCCTTGGACCAGGGTGGCCGCAAAGGCTCGGCATTTGATAGGATCCGGCGTTCCATGCAGAGTTACCAGGGCGTCGAAGCTGTCGTAGTGGTCGGCTGGGTCGCCCTAGCCATCATAGAGCTTGAAGGTCGGAATGGAGGTTCTGGGAGACACCTCTGCCTTCAAGATGTATTCGGAGAAAGGGGATTTTTCCTCGTCCTCCGGGAAAGAGGTTTTCTGCAGGGCGCGGAGGGCGCGCTCTTGCTCTGCAAAACATCTTTCGAAATCCCTCAGTCGGAGGGATAGTTCCGGCTGCGGTCGTGCCGTGGGACTGGGGGGAGCGTCGTGGCGATCCTCAGGAACGTCAGCGCTCGGGCGTGGAGGCCTCGCCCCCTGTTTCCCTTTTCTGGGCGTGGAGGAAGCCTCTTGCTCCGGGGGCGGAGCTTGCGAGGGTCCTCCAACGTTGTTGCGGATGAGCTGCTGACCGCGGAGGGTGAAGCGGCCTCCGGCAGTATGTTGGGACGCACTTCGACGGGGGGGCTCCCGGACGAGGCGCGGGACCTGGCATCCCTTGCCGCCTGGGCCCTCATGAGCTCCACGAGGACGTCAAGCTTCTTATTGAGGGCCTGGAAGACCTCGTCGCCACCGTTGGGGGGTACCCCCGTCACCGTCGGAGGAGGCGACGGCCCGTTGGTGGGGACGCTGGCGTTGGAGGGAGGGTTCTGTGAGGCCCTAGAGGGGCCATCTCCTGCGGCCACCATGGCCTTACCCCTCTCGGCGGCGGACCTCCTCCCTGAGCTTCTTCTCACCATCTTGGCTCTTCGTGCGTTTCCCACAGACGGCGCCAGATGAAGAGGCGAAATCTCGCGCTGTGTCCTGAGCGGGCTGTGGATCACCAGAAGATGAACTGCAAGACAGGGAAACGTATCAGAGGGCCCAGGGGGTTTCCCTGGGGAAAAACCCTCCGATGGTTAAGTCAGTAGAGCTGTGGTGAAAGCAGTAATGGGAGGAGAAAAACTAGTGTGCGAGATTCCTCTCCACCAGAGGGGTGAAGCGGATTGTGCTCAGGAGTTTGGGTGTACGAGTACCTTAATGGCTCTCTACCTTCCACTGGAGGGTATCCCTGGTTTAAATAGTACGACGCCTTCAGGAGTCCTGCAAGCTGAGGGGTTTCCGGCGGGAGTTACGTCCTCAACGTGGGCTTTCATGGCCTTATCGTGGGAACGTTATCGCCTCGAAGTCCGACGGCTTCTTGATTCCCCTGTCCGTTGGGGACTCTTAACGGCAGCACGAACGGATAATATCCGGTCTGGCCGAGCTTATGAAACGCCAGCCCTGTCCGGGCGATGAGCATAGCTCGGTGAAAGAGGGGTCGGATAGGTCGGCGAATGCCTGTCTCTCCCGGGCGGGGAAACGGCTTGGGCCGGACCCTCCTTGTGACCTGACCATTACTCGGGCCCTCCGAGCTTAGGGGCCGCCGGGGAGAGTTGGTTCCTCGAGTGTTTGTTCATTGGGCTTTTCTTTCCTAAGTGGGCCCTGTGGGCTGTCACTCAGGTGAGCTTGCCTCGTTGGACCCTGTTGGGTCTTGTTGGGCTGCTCTTTGAGTGGGCTGCAGAAATCCCCCTCTCCACATCATATAGCGATTTCCATACAATGTTAAACTGTTAATCACTTATATTTTGCTTGATGATAGAGATATAATTCCTACTGAGCGTTGCTCACTCAATCTCTTCTTAATATTTTTCAGGTAATAATGAAGGTATTCCATATGATGGGAAGGGGGAAGAGTGAAAAGAGATCCTAAAGTTTTTGAAGATCGTGTCTTTTTATTTCTTAAGTCTAGTCCTGTAATTTTGAGTCTTTTCTATTTTCATCTCTTGTAATAGTTAAAAAGTGAGTCCATAACGTTGTAATAGTGACATGGGAATATCAATAAAAGTATATTTTTGTTTATTCTTGCTCTCTTTGTATCTATTATAGTTTGCTCTGCTTGTCATGACTGTCTCGCTATCACGTTCTGAGCAAGTTTCCGCTGCTATCGGTTCGGGACGTGACAGCTCACTGACTAAGTTCCATGATATACTCTGGGGACTAGATCTGGTTTAGTGCATAAGGCTTTATCAGTGTTGCATGGTTTACATGGATAGATATAGACGTCAAGAAGCTAACAGCCTCTACTGTGCTGATTGTCGAGCCCAATTACGAACTTACGCCACAAGTGCCAGAATCTGCTTCAGCAAAATACATTTGGAACAAATTCAATATCAACCCTATCTAAAGAGGTTTTACCATTATGGAATACTGTATCATAACACATTTCTATAGAGGGTATTACAGTTTTGTGTGCCACTGATTAAAGAAATGGAGTTGAAGTATCGCACATTATTGGTAAGGTATTGGTGTACTACAATAAGTCAAAATCAATGTAACACGTGAACTGCCATGAGAAGGAAATTTAAAGCCCTGAAAATTTTGATATGTGAGCTATTGAAGAGAAAAGGATTGAAATGATAACTCATACAGAGAGATCTATAGGAATATCATTAGCATCATAATGGCATATTCCATACTTCTCGGTTAGGTTTAGAACCTGGGTGGCCATGTCTCAAACGTTTTGAGCATAGTCTTCTGTCTGGCTGTTAGCCTAGGGTCAACCACCCATATGACTTTGCCCAAACCTACCAGAAACTCATTGGCAAAGAAGGAAGGCTTGCCTTATGATAAAGTTTCCCCAGAAACAACTCTTAAATGTAGCTAGTTGACAAGCAGTAGAGTTATCAATGTAATAGCAACAATAAATAGAATAAATAAAACTAAAGATAAGATACAACAAAAAGTACAATGATACATGATTGCAGTAAAAGAAACGAAAAAGTGCGAAGAGCAAGGAAAAAGAGAATGGGCATACGCACTGAAGTGAAAACTCAATTTCTTTTGAAGGTGACTTTCTTACACATCCGTTGTTCTTTTTGTGCATATTAAATCTCCGTAGGTTACTTTTTTTGTTTTCAAAGCATGTTGCATTTATATGCAAACTTGTAACCAAGGATTGTGGTGTTGGGTCAGGCCCCTGGTTTGGCTGGGTCCAACCCAATCAGGATTCACTCAGAATTGGCTGAGGATTGGATAATTTCTAACTAATTCAAGCATATCATTATTTTGCCTTTTCAATCAAAGGAGGAATCAGATTTTTTCACCCGAAATAGGACCGGCATTGGCTAATTCAAACCTGAATCCAACAATGCAGGTCAGGATTTGCATCACCACTGAACTGTTTCTGCTACTAAGGGCTGTGTACTAATAGCATTTCTCTTCTGGTATAATAGAAAGAACCTACTAAGGTCTGTGTACCAATAGTATTTCTCTTCTGGTATAAATAGAAAGAACATAGGGCCTTTCTTTCTTCTTTCTAGCATTAGGAAGTTCAGCTCTTGAAACGAAGTTTTGATAGACTTCCTAGAGATACATATAGCTGAGACCACAATGCACTTGGGGAAAAAATGAAGACAAACATGTTAGTATGGAGTGATTCTCTGGATATGCATGATGACAAGTACTGCAGACAAGGCTTCAGTGCCAGATATTTTCAGACAGATGTCACAGGGTCAAAGAATGTTTAATAAACATGACCAAACAAAACATACAATGCTAACAGCTGACTTTAGGTCTTTCATCAACATAAATAGCATTAACAATTTGTTCCTGTGGAAACAGGTATAAGGACATAAAAAATGAACCGTCATGTAAAGATAAATCAATATATACCACATAAATACCTTGTCCACATTCATGTGGCTGGCAAGAGAAGCACCAGCTGTTGGACCAAATCCTGAAATCACATTCAAAACACCTGGTGGAAGGCCAGCCTGAACAGTGAAATTAAAAAAAAGTAAGACTATGATCAAGGAAGATAGTTTTCCCTACATTATACTGCATTATTTTATCCTTCCAACTGATGCCACAATCTAAAAACCACTTGCTCCAGAGCAGTGAAATTCATACAAGTTCATCTGCTAGTTACATAAGTGTGTTATGTACTACATTAATACCAAGGCGTCAACATTTCCATATACAGCGTCAAAAATATCCACATACTATGCCATGACTTTATTGAGAAATGAGAATCATTGACACCAGTAATTCCTATGTTTTATATTTTAGCTACATAATTAAAACAGCACTAATTTTCCAAAGAAAATGCCCCTTTTGACGTGTTTACAATATTTTCTATGCACTTGGACATGATTAATTTTGAAATGATATGAATAATTGATCATCATCATCACACAGCTAGAACTGCAAGCTTCAACCTTTAGCCATCTTTGGTCAGACCCTTCCTGAACTACCAGAAATCCCTTATCATTCAAGTAAGTTGAATATACAGTTGTCCATGTGATATCAACATTCAAACAATATTGTGATATTGGGTAACATGACCACCTATGCATGAGCAGTATTATCTAATCATGAATTCAGTGCCTGAGCAGGTCTAAATTTGTCTAGTTCAAAAAAGAGCTCAGTTATTGAAATAGGAACACAGCAGCAGAAAAACTGCGGGGTTCACTATTCTGTTTAGTGACAGTAGATAGAAAAGAATAAGGAAGGCCATTCAAATAAGGAGACAAAGCCCAATGCACGTACCTCATGAGCCAAATTTGACACATATAAAGCAGAGAGAGGAGTCTGTTCTGCAGTTTTGACCACAACAGTATTGCCACATGCTAATGCAGGACCAACCTTCCATCCATAGAGAAGAAGTGGGAAATTCCAAGGTATTATCAGACCTGCCACACCAATAGGCTCATGTAGGACTTGCACATGGTGAGGACCATCAGCTGGCACAGTAAGACCATGAATCTTGTCTGCCCAACCTGGAAGGTTACAAAAAAATTTAAGAACCAACCACATTAGCATATTTTCTTCAAACAAGCAAATGGGAGTCCCAAATTGCTCTAGTAAGTAGGCACTGCAATTTTCAGTTAGCCTAACCTGCATAATACCGAATTACTCGTGTTAGCCTTGGGACCTCCAGTTGGGCAGCCTGTTCATAAGGCTTGCCATTGTCCCAGGTCTCAAGGGCTGCAATCTCATTGTTGTGTTTTTCGATGAGGTCCGCAAAACGGCATAATATTCGCGACCGATCCTGGAAGTGTATGGTAGACAATAGCAATTTACTATGGCACGACTACCCCTACTATTACTAACAATTCCAATGGTTACCAAATAGAGCTGCTAGGGCATACATAAGCTGTCATCCTGGGCCATGGACCTTCATCGAATGCCTTGCGGGCAGCAGCAACGGCACGGTTGACATCCTCTGCTTCTCCTTCGGCAACATGGGCAATTACCTCTCCTGTCCTGGGGTCAAACGTAAGAAATGTCTTCCCTGAGGCCCAAAAACCAAACAATCAGCATAGCTGCACAGTGTACCAATCTACATCTATACAAGCCACAATAAGGTTTGGCTGCACAGGAAGCTACTTAGTACTCACTTTTAAACAGAATATAAGAGAAAAGGGACACTAGTGACAGAGTTAAGGGCATGTATGATCACCAGATGCAGCGTCCACGAACTGCCCGTTGATAAGGAGCTGGTTGTAGTGAACTTGAATGGGCGGTGTAATGGGTTCCTCCGGAGCAGGCACAGCAGTGGCAGCAGAGCTGAAACTCCTGCCAGTTCCTGTTCCAGGTGAAGTATTAGTCCAACGCACTTGGTGTTAAAAAAAGAAGTGGGGATCAAGAGAAGGAAGGACACACAAAATTTCTGCAACAACATGCAGTCGGCGATCAAAACTGCGAATTTTATTCCACCTCCAATAATTCCATAGTAGCACGCCATGGAAGAGATGCTGCCGCAAGGGATTAAACTACGATCCAAGAAGCACAATAAACAAAAATAACATAAGCCGCTACCTTGGCCCAGCAACCGGGTGACCACCGAGGACAAGGAAGAACAAGAAGAGAAGCGTCTAGAGAGCAGCACTGCAATGCTTCGACCCGTCATGCCCACCTACGTGTGCTTGCCAAGAAAGTCGGAAAACCAGAAGCAGCACCCAGGCACGCACACACGGGGGACGAGAAAGGTGGGTTGCCCAGCAGGAGAGCGAGAGCGAGAGCCCTCCTGGGGTTCCGTCCGTGAACTCCCAGGCCTCGAGCTCTGCCCCCAACAGCAACAGCAGAACGGGGAAGAAAGAGGAAGAGGGGAGGAATGCGGACACTTGTCGCTGTCAATCCACATGCGCTGGCCATGGCGCTCATGTAGCAGGGAACGTCGGCGCCCACCGGTAGCCATGACCACTTTACTAGAAGCAGCAGAAGCGTGGCGACAGCGCCACCCCCGACAAACCCGTACCGGAGTGCCACAAGTGTGCATGGAGACAAAAACCTCAGCTTGAAAGTTGGGGGCTTGCTGATGCTTATCGTCTTCTCCCTGGCCGCAGACCCGTCCAGAAAGGAACAAGCCTGAACAGAGGAGGGTGATAACGCACCGTAAAAGTCCTCTGTATCCGTTGTGCTTTTACACGTCCGTTTCGGACGTTTCCACTAAATGGGTGAATACATATCCGTTGGAGCATCAACCCATACGTTTCAGATGTTTCCGTTTCTATTTTTGAAGTGTTATTAAAACCCTATAAATAGATCATCGAGGGTGGTCATCCGGACACAACGTATACACATCTTTTCTTCCTTCTTTCTCTCACGGCTCTCATCTGAAAGCTCTTCTTTTTAGTTGTTCTTATTTTCATTTTGCTGAGTACTCGTGAGATAGATCGTGTTCATAAAGTTCTTCTGGAGGACGTGTCAAAAGAAGAATGTGTGTCGCCTACCCGGGGTCATCGTATCTCTAGGAGACCGTTGCCACGAGAACCGCACGTCGGTCGACAATAAACTCTCTTAATTCAACGACATCGCGTTTCGACCAAAAGAATACGTTTTCTTAAACCTCTTAATTTATGTTTTAGATCTAATTAACTTGTTGTTTAGTTTTTGTTATTTTCAGCGATATTTCCAACCATCTAAGAGAGTTTATTATATTATGTTGTTGAAAATAATATTATAAAATATGTCTACAAAATAAGAGACTATTCTATAACGTGTTTTTATGCAACGACGAAGTTAATATAAAAACACGTCTGTCTCGTGGACATATTTTAGTTAGAATATATATAATAATAATCAAAATAAAATTAGAATTTAAATTTTAAAAGTCAAAATATATATATATATTTGAAATTAGAATACTATTTTAAAACTTTAGAAATCAGAAATTGTAATAGTATATTTCTGAAATATAATTGCTCTTATAATTATTATATTTCTAAAAATTACTATTTAATTACTGAAAGTAATCAGTAATATCATCCACTTACATGCATAGAAAAAAAATGTTAAAATTAACGAGAGATGATCATTCCAAACTAATACACCTGAATACATGAAAATAATTCTGAGAGAAAAATAGTGCAATACTGAAAAAAAAATCGTGAAATATTGCATGTTCAGCATAACTTGTTGTTAGACGATCGACTCCTTATATACATGTTTAAAAGCCATTGGTATTAGAGAAAAGCTATATACTTGTAATTTTATTTGCTTAACGAATGTTGGTAATTAACATGCTCTCGCATGTCACTCTATCATCTAATTAACTCTTGAAATCAAGACTTTGAAATAAATATTCATAGTATGATGGTATACATAATGTATGTTTCACAAAATGCATGAAAAGCTTTTCTGATGTGTGAGAAGCAAGCCAGAAACGAAATATCATGCTCATGGGGGACCCGGGGGTATCTAAAATCTAAATAAAGAACGTTAATTGGACGGGCTGAAAAAAAACTGTTTGCAGAAATTGTAAATATTGCTGTTTATAGATAATTTTTTTTTAAAAAATAATTTCTATTTACAGACTTATAAATTATTTCTATTTTCAGTTTTCAGAAAATATAATTTTAAAAACATTAATTCTGCTTTAAATACTTTCTGTTTACATAATATATATGTTTTTAAATATATCTCTATTTACAAAAAAAAATAAAACCTTTTTGATTTTCCTGAAACTTCATGTTACTATTATTTCTATGTTCAGAAAATCAGAAAATAGTTAAAATCACTTATGCTGTTTTCAGATAATAAAATTCTAAAATAATTTTTGTGTTTTAGAAAACTGCATTTCTGAAAATTAATTCTATTTTTAATAATCATTTTTCAGAAAATAAATATCTAAAAAAATAGTTCTGATTTACTATTTTCAGAAAATAAAATCTCGGAAATCTATTTTCTGAAAACTGAAATAATTTTCAGAAAAGCTAATTATCAGATAATAATTATTATATGTCTGTTTAAAAATTTAAAATGCAGTTTTTGCTTAATAGAAAATAGTTTCTGTAATTTTTAGAAAATCGTTATTATTAATTTTCAGAAATATTAATTCTATTTCAAACAAATACAATTTACATAATCTTTAAGTATCTCTGTCTACAGAATAATAAAATATTTCTGATTTTTCTGAAAATTCATGTTGCTATATATTATTTCTATCTTCAGAAAATCAGAAGTTTTTATTTTAAAAATAAATATAGATTCTAAAAATTATTTCTGTTTAAAAATATATATATACTTATTTCTATTTTGTAAAAAAAAATATAATTTTATTTTTCAAAAAATAAAAAGTTAAAAATTATTACTTTTGACTAGTTTGTATGAATTAACTAATCTTGATTATTGAAAATAAAATTTAGCAATTTTTACTTGATTGAAACTATATATCTTTACTATTATTTCATGCTTTTATTAAAATTGCACTTGTGTTATGCATCTGTGATAATTTAAAATTAAAGTGATTATCTGTTGACATTATATATTTAAGAGTTTTGATATAAAAAAAACTCAATCCATCACATTAACCGATTTTGTCTACCCTTAAACATTCTGAATGGCTAACCTAATAACTAAAGAAAATTTAAGTGTCCAACCATATAATATTAATGATGGAAATTTTAGAAGATGGTAAAATCAAATAAAGTTTTGGCTAAATATCCTAGACCAAATCTCAGTAATTAGTCAAATCTCAATAATTAGTGATAACACTTGTGGGGGGAGGCTATTTTAACGGTCTATTATATCTTAAACATAATACCATTCAAATAAAATGATACTACATCCTATGAAATTTGGAAGAAAAGAAGACCTAATTTAAATTATCTCGAAGTGTGGGGGTGTTTTGCTAAAGTAAAAATACCATAAAACAAAATATTCATCCGAGATATAGTGATATAAATGGGATTAGTGATTCTTTAGATGTAAAATCCACATCAAGATTTGTTTGTCTCCTTGGAGGAGGTGCAGTATTTTAGAAATCAACTAAATAAACAATATTAACTAGGAGCACTATGGAATATGAAATGATTGCACTAGACACCACCTGAAGATGTAAAGATGATCAGACACTTAAAATGAGACATAAATCAATAAGAGATAAAATGGAGCAACGACTAATTGCTTTAAACTTTGTGAAATCAGAAAGAAATTTTGAAATGTGGGCTTCTAGTGTTTATATGTGCAGGGTCACTAGTTTCCATATGAATTGGCAGAGGATATGACATGCGCTCATATGATTGTAAAAATTTCTCTTCCAGCAAGCTTTAAATCCAGAACCATCACCAGGATTTGGGCGATGGATGCCCAGGTGTGCCAAGGTGGGTCGACCACGGGAACGTGATGCAGGACGACTACGAGACTCGCCGCGGTCGGGTTGGTTGCGACCTTGGACTCTAAAGATTGGCGCGACAAACAAGACGACGCGACCAGTAATGACACTACAACGTGGCACCAAATAAGCTCCATAAGAGGCGATATGTTCCAAGCAAGAAGTGCTAACTCACGGTTGTCCCCATCGAGGGAAGTGCGACGATCTGCACGGATAGGTGCCTTTATAAAAAGCTTGTCTAGAATCGTGATTCTAGAAGCGTCGAGGGGGATGAGATTGAGCCAATAAAAGAAAAAAGTTATCACGGCAGCAACTCAACCTCACAGAGGTTCAATGGGTAGAAACAAGCTTGATAGGTAACTTGGGAGAGCACTAATAATTTATGTTCTCATCCCTATGGCGCTAGTGCTCATTTAAAAGCAAGTGGTAAGGGTGAGTGCTATACTCTTAATGAATCCGAGACCCAAGTGGCAGGAAGGTTACCTTGCTTCCATCATTTGTAGGATTCACCGACATGTGTGGAGTCGTGAGGCCGCGACTGTAAAAATGTGGGCTATTTTCTAAAACACACATGAGATACCTGCGTAAGGCCATTAATAGCGCAACATGCTTAGAATCTCGATCTATCTATACTATGTGTGAATTTGGGGGAGTCTGATCAATGGGACCTGGTTCAAGGTCTAGTCAACCAAGCGCTCCCACAGACAACACCAAATATCACTAAGTGAAAATTCAAACCGAAAGGTATTTTCATCTACTGTATAGTAGAAGGTACTCAGCAACCTTTTCTTTTATGTACTTACTTTATAAGATTTGAAGGTTTTAAATCATGTGGGGGATTGTTAACGCACCGTGCTTTTACGGTGATTTAAAATCTCTGTATCCGTTGTGCTTTTACACATCCGTTTCGGACGTTTCCCATTCGATTGCCACCGTTTCTATTTTTGAATTGTTACTAAAACCCTATAAATAGACCACCGAGGGTGGTCATCCGGACACAACACATACACATCATTTCTTCCTTCTTTCTCTCACGGTTCTCATCCGAAAGCTCTCCTTTTTAGTTGTTCTTATTTTCATTTTGTTGAGTACTTGTGAGATAGATCGTGTTCATAAAGTTCTTCTGGAGGACGTGTCGAAAGAAGAATGGGTGTCGCCTACCCGGGGTCGTTATATCTCTAGGAGACCGTTGTCACGAGAACCGCACGTCGGTCGGTAATAAACTCTCTTAGTTCAATGACATCGCACTTCGACCAAAAGATTATATTTTCTTAAACCTCTTAATTTATATTTTAGATCTAATTAACTTGTCGTTTAATTTTTGTTATTTTCAGCAATATTTCCAACAGAGGGTTACCTACGATTTTGCCATAGCGGGAAAACGGTGAGCTGTGGGCGGCGAGTGGGAGGAGAGTGTGGACGAGGTGGAGGGAGGCCGCCATTATTGAGCTCGCCCACCACCTCTCTTTGTTCTCTACTTCGGGAGTACTGTGCGCACATGACCTGTGGGCAGTGACAGCTCCGTACATGACCGTCGGGGTGCTCGGGTAAATCCGGGACATTCCAAAATAAGCTCCTTATTATTTACAGTTTTTTACCCATTTTACCTTTATATAATTTTTATAGTAAAAAATACTCATAGTTGACTTTCGGTCAAATATGGTTTTCCACTCGGTTGATATCAGATGGAGGAGGGGGAAAAAGTAAGAATATTATAAGTCTAATATTTGCTCTTTGAAGAACGTGTACGTCGACTTCAACTTGTTGGAAGCTTCGGAGAAGACGACCTTCGAACTAGGGGAATTGACGAGTTTGGTTTTCTTTGGATTAGATTTATCTGTTCTGATTTGGCAAGCAATTGTTGTTCTGGATCTTCTGGTTCCCTCTGTCTCTAGTTTCTTTAGTTGTTGTTCCGGTTCTTCCTCTGACGGTTGAGGCTCTCCAGACGGATAATAAAATTCTCCGTCAAGAGTATCAAAGGGTGCAGACAATCATTGCTCGATCAATCGTTCACTTTCAAAATCTATCTTTTCTTTGAAGAGATTTTCGTCGAACTTGATGTCATCCGAAGTTTGTTCTCCTGCTTCTTTTGGCAAGGTAGATGAAGAATGTAAAGTTTCTGTTGAGAAAACTTCATTAGAGGATACCTTGGTTAATCCTGCTTTGCATTTAGAATATATATAATATAGTCATTGTAGAGATTTGGGTCTCCTTCATATTTGAAGATTGGAGGTGGGTAAATATACCCAACACCATTATGAACATAGCCACGGTTGTTGAGTGGCCTCTTTCAACTGGACTCCATTGGCAGTGGAGGATGCCATTTTTCTAGATTGAAGCATTCGCTGCCAACTTCATGGCAACGAGGTGGAGGTTGTCTTGACTTCCATAACCATATCGAAAAGTTATCTATCAATTCATTCTGACATATGTATGTTTAATACAATCAATGCATTTTTGTGAACGGTTGCATATGTAGGAAGTTGATGACCTTCAAAAATCGAAAGAGTCTAATGGCTTCTTACCTAGAGATTCCTAGTCCGCGGGGCTTCGTACTTTCAAGAAAAACGACTTCCCTTCTTGCCCCCACTTTTTTGCAGCCTACTTTGCTTCCTCCCATGTCTATTTCATTTGGCCCGGTAATGAGGCATGTTGTCATTGTGCTATATATGTCCATGCACCTAATGTATTTTTTGAAGGTAGAAATGCTCGTATATATTCATTAATGTGATAATTGTGTGCTCTGCATACAGCAGGGTTCGCCGACTCGCTGATCCGTACCGGATCGGGATCCCCCTGATCTGGTGCCCGATCCCCCTGATCTGATACGGTACGCTCGAGTCGCAACCGACTCGGACGGACTCGGTCCGTCTTCCGTCAAATGTCTTCATAATTGTCTATTCTTAACCAAAAAAATTATATCAATCATGAATTTGGATGATTAAAAATAAGTTAATCCAATCGGTTTGCATGAAAATCAAAGACCATGAAGATGATGTAAGAAGGCACAAGTTAAGCCCGATTTTCTTCAATCCAAGCTCAGGAGCTAAAGAGGAAAAATGCATGAAGGCCCTTTGAAAGTAATTAGCCTCAAATGAAACACAAAATTTCTGAAATAAGATTCTTACCAAATTAACCAAAGAGATGACCTCACTTCGTCACTTTTCAAAAAGGTAAACCTCCTTACATACCTTTCAGCTCACATGGAATATTTTAAACGAATCTTATGTCAGTATATTCAATGCTAGCTGCAAAACACATTCTGAGGATCATAAAATAATAAGATGCTCATGGAATGAAATAGCAACCGAAGTTTCACATGCAATAATTATAGACATTAGCATTTTTTCATCGTCATAATTAACAGTTTTCTGTTCATCAAAATCACACACATAACACAACAAAATTTATATTGTCACCTGCTAGCAAATGGGCTAAAAGTTTAAACTCTAAATTCTAAGTCCATAGCCCCCATATACATAATGGGAAAAAGAAAAATATATGCCGCTAATATATTTGACGACGATTCCTATAATTATAGACAATCCATAGGAAAGATAGTCCATACATATATCATGAAAAAAGAAAACTTGCAAGTCAATCATCATCACCAGAAAACTCAGTATTTGACGACGATTCCTATAAGTCATCATGTGCACGCTGAGATTCTGTAACTCTAAACTGTAAATGTGCTGTGGTGGGTGGCGGTGCATGTGGTTGCCTCTGCACACATCTAATCATGTTGACATATGATGGTGCATGTGCAGCACTGGGTGGTAAATCAAATCTACAAAGAATGCCCTCACCACATTTACTAACTCTGTTGGAGGTTGCAACACTATGGAGGAAGAGGCCGGTGCTGTCGAAGAAGAGGCTGTTTGATGCGGGACGGACACGGGAGACGACACTATTAGGTGCCACCCTCGGACTCTAGATGAAGACGCGACCAGCAGCACACACCAGGGAGACACTAAGCCCGACACTACGAGCTCCTAGTGGCAAAACGTCGCTAACAGAAGTGGAAGCTCACTCGTCGTCCCAAGCGAGGGAAAGCGCGGACCGTGCGCGGTTAAGGAACCGGCGGAGGTCAAGGATAGTCCGACTCAACTTCCGGACTCGGATCGAGTCACGGGACGGGTCACTCTCACTCTCACAGCGGTGACATGGACACACGGGCTAGTACCTACACTCTCGGCAGCGGCCTAAGACCGTATACTAGCTAAGCAATGTAACGCCAAGGAGTTAAGACCTTTACCTCCACGCACCCGGCGTGGCGAAGACAACCTCGGCCGAATCACGGACTCCCAGTTAAACAATATCACAGCAATACAAAGATTTGACCCACTCCACGCAGGGAGGTAAAAGGTCACATGTGGAGCCCGGGAATCATGCAACTCGGGTTGACGGGCAGCATCTTGATGTCGCCCGGCGGTGCCGAACTCCGCGTTTTCGTGCTTTCCGAACGGCGGGTTCTGCGGGCCCGCGGGGCCCACGGATGGCGCTGTCCTCCGGATCTGCAGGGGTGGGACCCACTATGATGGGGACCCCTGGTGGCGCGCCTCCAGGGACGGCGGTCGGCCGGGAACACCGATCGGGGGTCGATCGGTCCCGATTCCCAAGTCTTGAAGTTGCTGCCCACGGAGTTTGGTTACTATTTTCAGGCGTGCGCTCCGGCGAAAACGGCCGCTGCGGTCAGCCCCGTCGCCGGAATGCGACGAAACCAGCGCCGTTGGAAATAGGATTCAAAATCCTTCAATCTAGGGCCAGTGGACTCTTATGAATCTGGGCGGACCTGGGCTTTAACAATTTTCCAATCCTCTGCTCCACAGCTCCCGAAATATCAGATCAGCACATCAGTTTCCTGTAAATGGCCGTTGACCGCCTACTTACAGTTGGATTCAGTCTTCGAGCTCTTCTTAAAAGTTGTAGGGTATCAAACCACGGAACGGGGACTATTTTTAGAATTTGATTTGGAGGTGGTGGTGATTTACTATTAATTGTGGGGTGACTTGTGGTCGGATCTGGGAACAGGAGGACAGAACTGTAGATGGGACTGAGAACGATTTTTAGAAAATATGAGATGGGTGAATCAAAAATTAAGAAAAATTGTGGATGAAGGAGTGGATGAATGCAACCCCCAGTAAAATTGAGCGAACCAAAAAAACTCAAAAAGTGGACCTAAGACATGAAACTCAGGGTGGGGATGAATCTGGACAGAACTCTGGCAGAACCGAAATGGAAGAGTGGACGAAAATCAAAAAATACGAAACGAGATCTAAATGGCAAAACAAAATTTGTTGACACCTCTGGAACATCCACTAAAATCCCCAGATCTATCTGAGCTCGAGGCTGAGACATAAAATTCGTGGAAGCTTCTGTGGTACTGCGCGGGCAGAACTCCGTTGATGGCGATGGCGGTGCGGTGACGGCTCGTGGCGGCGACGGCGATCGTCGGAACCGATACACGAGACGTCACACCTCAGAATGGAAGCCTTCACGGCTTCAAGGGGGAGAGGGAGGAGAGAGGAGGGGGGCGCACCAGCCCTTGCTCTTGAATTTGTTTGAATCAAAATGGCATTAATTCCTCCAAAATGGAAAATACAAATTTAAATAGGTTACATCTCACATCCATCCACAACCGTAGGATCTAGGGGTAGGAGATGAAGGGCTGGGATGGCATGTGACACACACACAAAAAATAAATAAAAAAATAAGGGGAGGGGGGCGGCCCTTGGACTAGGGTGTAGAAGGTGGACTTGGTAGGTGGGGGTGGGTAGCCTCCTTGGACTTTTCAAGCCACTTGTCCCCCATGTGTCCTTTTACCATTCAAACTTCTAGATGCCTCCATTTGGCATGTTGACTAACCCCACGTGGGACCCTAGGCTGAGGTGGCCCAATGGGATGGGGCCTGGGGGGCCCGTGGGGCCAACGGGGTCCGAATTGCACATAAGCCCCTATTACAATCAAAATGGCAAATCGAATGCAATGAAATAAACACAAATTATACACACATAAAGTCTAACTAAATATGATAAATGCCGGGACTCAGGGGGGGCGTCTCCAGACTGTCTCCGAGCCAAATAGATGCGGAGGTGGCTCGAGTCGTGCTCCGTGTGCGGTACAGGTGGCTCGGCGTATCGCGCCGCTCAACTGCTCGGGTGTCCGCACCAATTCTCCCCGGGTGGGAGAAACTCGACCCTATCGAGTAAGGGTATGCATCGCTCCTGTATCACTCCAAAAGGTCCGGATCGATCTGCTGCAACTCGCCATGCGTGATCCATGTGTCCTCAGTAGCGGGCCGTCCTCTCCATCGCACTACGTAGCGCGGGTAAGATCCACTCCTGGTAACTGTCACTTGCTCGTCCAATATACGATCTATATGCTCACGCTGCCGTGAAAAAGGGGCTGGAGGTGGAAGTGGACACTCAGGTGTGGGATCACTCTCAAGGGGAGGAGATGGCTCAAAAGGCTCACTAGGGATCACCGCTGGGTCCCTATATGCAACAAGATCCGATACGTTGAAGGTAGAGCTTATACCATATTCCTCGGGCAAGTCCACAACATACGCATTGGATCCAACGCGTTTCAACACTCTAAAGGGACCGGCTCCGCGAGCTTGCAACTTCTTAACGGTTCCAGAGGGAAACCGTTCAGGTCTTACCCTGATCATGACGTATTCGCCCTCGTGGAACTCTCGGTGGTGTCGGTGGGCATCGGCTAACTCCTTGTACCATGTATTGCTGGCCTCAATGTGACGACGGATGTCGTCATGCAAACTCCTAACGTGCCTAGCAAACGACTCGGCCGACTCCGACACTCTAGCATGGATGGGCATGGGGACAAGGTCAACGGGTTTCCTAGGCCTACGACCTGTGACAATCTCAAATGGACTCGTGCCGGTAGACCTATTCACCGAATCATTGTATGCAAACTCAGCCATAGGTAAAATGAGATCCCAATCCCCAATGCGGTCCTTAACTAGACACCTCAAAAGATCTCCCAGACTCCTATTGACCACCTCGGTCTGACCATCTGTCTGGGGGTGATATGCAGTAGAAAACTTGAGGTGAGTACCCATCATATGCCATAGTGTCTTCCAAAAGTAGGAAGTGAATCTAACATCACGGTCAGACACTATAGTGCGAGGCAACCCGAACTTGCACACCACATGCGTAAGAAAAAGGCGGGCTACCCTCGAAGCATCCGAAGTCTTCGAGCAAGGAATAAAGAGGACCATCTTCGAGAAACGGTCAACCACCACATAGACCGAATCATGCTTCCTGGAGGTACGTGGCAATCCCAAAACAAAGTCCATACTAACATCCTGCCACCGGGCATCAGGCACGGGTAGAGGCATATAAAGGCCCGAGCTTTGCTTCTTCATCTTGGCCGTAGCACATGTACGGCACTGAGCCACGATGTTAGCAACATCGCGCTTCAAGCTCGGCCAATAAAATCTATGCTCCACTGCCTCAATAGTCTTGTTCCGACCAAAGTGGCCGGCTAGACCTCCCGCATGTAGTTCCCACACTAAGAAATCTCGAACCGAAGTTCGGGGAACACATAGCCTGCTACCTCGAAAGAGGTAACCCTCCTGAAGCACATACTCATCAAGGTCTCTCGAGGGCCCGGCCTGGAGAGTGGTAAAAATCTGACCGAAGTCAGGACAATCAACATAGGCCTCCTTCATCTTCTCTAACCCTATGACCTCGGCACTCATGGTGGTAAGCAAACATGCTCGCCGACTCAAGGCATCAGCCACCTTGTTTTCCACTCCAGCCTTATATTTAAGCACAAAGGTGAACTGCTGGAGATACTCGACCCAACGACTGTGACGCGAGTTAAGCTTCTTTTGGGAATGGAGGTACCTCAATGCTTCATGATCGGAGTATAGGACAAACTCCTGATGTAAAAGATAATGCCTCCAATGCCTAAGAGCCTGAACAACTGCGTAGAATTTTTTATCATATGTGGAATATCGCAGCTTCGCGTCATTCAGCTTCTCGCTGAAATATGCGATCGGGTGGGACTCCTGACTCAAAACTCCTCCAATTCCCACGCCCGACGCATCACAAGAGACCTCAAACACCTTCGAGAAATCAGGCAGTCGAAGGATAGGTGTCTGGGTCATGCGCTCCTTGATGTCTTTGAAGGCGGCAGATGCGGCCTTCGTCCATACAAATGTGCCCTTCCGGATGTAATCCGTGATCGGGGCGGTGACGGAGCTAAATCCGCGGATGAAGCGACGGTAGAACATCGCAAGGCCATGAAAGCTGCGGACATCATGAACCGTACGGGGTTCCGGCCACTCAACAATGGCCCGGACCTTCTCCGGATCGGTGGAGACCCCAGTACTAGACACAATGAAACCCAAGAAGGTAAGCTGAGGTGTCATGAAGGCACACTTCTGTGGGTTCGCAAACAGCTGCTCTCGCCGAAGAAGTAGACAGACTTGCCGAAGGTGGTCTAAGTGGTCCCCCGTGGTGCGGCTATAGATAAGGATATCATCAAAATACACCACTACAAAGACTCCAATGAAAGGTCGAAGGACCTGAGTCATGAGCCGCATGAAAGTGCTAGGGGCATTGGTCAACCCAAAAGGCATGACCAACCACTCATATAGACCGTCCTTGGTCTTAAATGCGGTCTTCCACTCATCACCTGGCCTAATCCTCACCTGATGGTAGCCACTTTTAAGATCAATCTTCGAAAAGATAGTGGCACCTGCCATCATGTCTAGCATATCATCAAGGCGGGGAATAGGGAACCTGTACTTCACGGTGATTTTGTTGATGGCACGACTATCAATGCACATTCTCCACGTGTCATCCTTCTTCGGGGCGAGTAATGCGGGCACAGCACATGGACTCATGCTGTCCCAAACAGACCATCTCTGCACTAACTCATCGACCTGCCATTTAAGCTCGGCATGCTCCGTGGGACTCATGCGATATTGAGGAAGGTTGGGCAAAGAAGAGCCCGGAACAAGGTCGATGGCATGCTGAATATCCTGCATAGGTGGGAGTCCCTCGGGAAGCTCATCGGGAAAGACATCAGCATACTCCTGCAGAATTGGAACAACCTCGGGTGGGAGCTCACCCTCGGAGTCCCGCTCCACCTCTCGGACCGTAATGGCAAACACCAGACAGCCCTGACTAAGCTCCTGCTCCATCTCCCGGGAGCTAATCATCATCAATCTCCTCGTCGAGGGCTCTCCTGGGCCGGAGGTAACGGTCATAGCCCGAGCTGGGGATGGGGTACTAGGCCCGGGGACGGAAGGCTTTGGAGTACTAGGGCCAGTAGGACCCCTGACTGATGGGCTCCTAGGTCGAACGGGTTGGAGGGTGACCCGCTGGCCAGCGTGGTCGAAGGTACATGTGTTCGACCGGCCATGGAGCGTGGCATCCCGGTCAAATAACCACGGCCTACCAAGAATGATACTGCCCACTTCCATGGGGAGGACATCACACCAGATCTCGTCACGGTAGGAGTGGAGCTGCAGCGGGACCAAGCACCGCAGCCTGACCGAAATGGAAGTGGTATCCACCCATGATACCTGATAGGGACAAGGATGGTCTACAGGTGTGAGACCAAGACGAGTGACAGCGTTCGTAGAGATTGCATTGATACAACTCCCGCTATCGATGACCACCTTGCAAATTTGCTTTCCCAGCCTACAAAATACATGAAGGATAGTAGTCCGTCGCCAGTCATCACTGACCTGTGGCTGGGTGAGGATACATCTGACGACCCCCACGTGGGTATCGTCCGAATGCTGGGCATCCTGGGCCTCACCTCCCATCTCATAGTACTCGTCAGCTAGCTCTTCATCGGCCTCATAGCTGACTAACTCGAGGCCCGTAGGGGTGGTATCCTCGGCCTGTGTGTCCCCAATGTGAAGAGATGGGCGGGTGGGACACTGGTTGGTGAAATGGCCAAACCCATTACAGCGATAACACTGCTGCCGTGATCCACTAGGCTCCCCAATCATAGGTCCTTTACCTTTATCCTCCCGACGGATAGGAGGCGTAGGCAACAAAGGACGTGCAGGAGGTGCGGGTGCCGGTGGACGGGCTGTGGGTGGGGCCGTAAGATGCTGGGGACGAGGAAGGTCCCTCGGGGGTGGAGGACAGGGCCCAGGAGCAAAGGGCTCGGGGCGAGCGGGCTCCTGAGGTCGAGTCATGGGGGCCCTCGGATACGTGCCAGATGAGCCACGGGACTCGACACTACAAAGGGGAAAAGAGCCCAACCGATGGGGTGACTCGAACTCGGCCTCGAATTGCTCCACTTCGAGAGCTATCTGATATGCCTGCTCCAAAGTGGTTGCATTGCGGCGAAAGAGTTCATATTGATAATTGGGCCGCAAACCTCTTCGAAAGCGGGATATAGTCATAGTGCTCTCTTCCGTGACCCCACACCGTAAGTAATACTCATCGAACTCGGCGGTGTACTCGGTCACGGATCGGTTCCCTTGGGAGATGCTTTGCCACTTGTCTATGAGACGTTGGCGATATGAGGCGGGAAGGTACTTCTCCCTCAACTTGGTTTTCATATCATCCCAAGTACCGATCTGGGGTTGACGTCGCTGGTTGAGCAGGCTCTCCACATTGATCCAATAAGTTTGGGCCTGCCCTTGCAACTTCATCTTTACGTATCGGACTCTTCGGTGGTCCGTCATCTCAAACCACTCGAAGTACCGGTCTATGCCGGCCTCCCAATCTAAATACACCATAGGGTCCAAGGACCCACTAAAAGTGGGAGGGTCCACACGCATACCCCTAAGAATGCGGTCGTCATCCTTGTCATCACGATTCCGTCGTTGATGACGACGACCGTTACCCCCTTGATCATTATCAGATGCATAATCATCCACCACATGCACCTGTTGAACCCCAACATTCTCCGCCTGAGCCCTTGGCACAGCAGGCTGCTGAACCGACTCCTGTTGGCCATTCATCGGCGCGGGTTGCGCCGCTACTGGGCCCCTCTCGAGGATGGCAATCCTGTCAACTAAGCCCTGAATGGACTGATCCGAACTCTCGGCCCGATCCTCGAGGGCTTTCATCCGCCCTTCTAGACGCGTTCCTATGCCATCTATACGCGTACTAAGACCATCCATATGCGTATCTAAACGATCCATGATGGCCCGGAACATCTCGGCCGTGGAAGACTCATCGGAACTACGGGCTCGGGACTCCGCCATAGGTGGTGGTGGTGAATACTGGGTGCCTCGACGGGTGGGCATGCAAAGACACACGACCTAGAAGACACCGACTAATGCAAACACTCACTAGAAGATGCACTTAGACCTAAATGCAATTTGAAAACACACCATTTTTTTTGTTTTGAAAAGAATGAGACTCGACTACACCCTAGACACGACCAAGACTCGGTACGCGGTGGAGATAATCGACCCGAAGGTCACTCGCACAAGTGTGCGGTCTTCCCGATAGGCGTAACCTAACGATCGGACAACACCTTTTGATATACCGAGTGAAGGTGTGTGTGGGGTAACCTTAGACTATGCAAGACTCATGCAACGACTACCCTAGACTCGACTCGCTCTGATACCAAACTGATGCGGGACGGACACGGGAGACGACACTATTAGGTGCCACCCTCGGACTCTAGATGAAGACGCGACCAGCAGCACACACCAGGGAGACACTAAGCCCGACACTACAAGCTCCTAGTGGCAAAACGTCGCTAACAGAAGTGGAAGCTCACTCATCATCCCAAGCGAGGGAAAGTGCGGACCGTGCGCGGTTAAGGAACCGGCGGAGGTCAAGGGTAGTCCGACTCAACTTCCGAACTCGGATCGAGTCACGGGACGGGTCACTCTCACTCTCACAGTGGTGACATGGACACACGGGCTAGTACCTACACTCTCGGCAATGGCCTAAGACCGTATACTAGCTAAGCAATGTAACGCCAAGGAGTTAAGACCTTTACCTCCACGCACCCGGCGTGGCGAAGACAACCCCGGCCGAATCACGGACTCCCAGTTAAATAATATCACAGCAATACAAAGATTTGACCCACTCCACGCAGGGAGGTAAAAGGTCACATGTGGAGCCCGAGAATCACGCAACTCGAGTTGACGGGCAGCATCTTGATGTCGCCCGGCGGTGCCGAACTCCGCGTTTTCGTGCTTTCCGAACGGCGGGTTCTGCGGGCCCGCGGGGCCCACGGATGGCGCTGTCCTCCGGATCTGCGGGGGTGGGACCCACTATGATGGGGACCCCTGGTGGCACGCCTCCACGGACGGCGGTCGACCGGGAACACCGATCGGGGGTCGATCGGTCCCGATTCCCAAGTCTTGAAGTTGCTGCCCACGGAGTTTGGTTGCTATTTTCAGGCGCGCGCTCCGGCGAAAACGGCCGCTGCGGTCAGCCCCGTCGCCGGAATGCGACGAAACCAGCGCCGTCAGAAAGAGGATTCAAAATCATTCAATCTAGGGCCAGTGGACTCTTATGAACCTGGGCGGACCTGGGCTTTAACAATTTTCCAATCCTCTACTCCACAGCTCCTGAAATATTAGATCAGCACATCAGTTTCCTGTAAATGGCCGTTGACCGCCGACTTACAGTTGGATTCAGTCTTCGAGCTATTCTTCAAAGTTGTAGGGTATCAAACCACGGAACTGGGACTATTTTGGGAATTTGATTTGGAGGTGGTGGTGATTTACTATGAAGTTTGGGGTGACTGGTGGTCGGATCTAGGAACAGGAGGATAGAACTGTAGATGGGACTGAGAACAATTTTTAGAAAATATGAGATGGGTGAATGAAAAATTAAGAAAAATTGTGGATGAAGGGGTGGATTAATGGAACCCCCAGTAAAATTGGGAAAACCAACAAAACTTAAAAAGTGGACCTAAGACATGAAACTCAGGACGGGGATGAATCTAGACAGAACTCTGGCAGAACCGAAATGGAAGAGTGGACGAAAATCAAAAAATATGAAATGAGATCCGAATGGCAAACCAAAATTTGTGGGATGTCCTTGACACCTCTGGAACATCCACTAAAATCCCCAGATCTATCTGAGCTTAGGGCTGAGACATGAAATTTGTGGAAGCTTCTGTGGTACTGCGCGGGCAGAACTCCGTTGATGGCGATGGCGGTGCGGTGGCGGCTCGTGGCGGCGGCGGCGATCGTCGGAACCGATACACGAGGCATCACACCTCAGAATGGAAGCCTTCACAGCTTCAAGGGGGAGAGGGAGGAGAGAGGAGGGGGGCGCACCAGCCCTTGCTCTTGAATTTGTTTGAATCAAAATGACATTAATTCCTCCAAAATGGAAAATACAAGTTTAAATAGGTTACATTTCACATCCATCCACAACCGTAGGATCTAGGGGTAGGAGATGAAGGGCTGGGATGGCATGTGACACCCACACAAAAAATAAATAAAAAAATAAGGGGAGGGGGGCGGCCCTTGGACTAGGGTGTAGAAGGTGGACTTGGTAGGTGGGGGTGGGTAGCCTCCTTGGACTTTTCAAGCCACTTGTCCCCCATGTGTCCTTTTACCATTCAAACTTCTAGATGCCTCCATTTGGCATGTTGACTGACCCCACGTGGGACCCTAGGCTGAGGTGGCCCAATGGGATGGGGCCTGGGGGGCCCATGGGGCCCACGGGGTCCGAATTGCACATAAGCCCCTATTACAATCAAAATGGCAAACCGAATGCAATGAAATAAACACAAATTACACACACATAAAGTCTAACTAAATATGATAAATGCCGGGACTCAGGGGGGGCATCTCCAGGCTGTCTCCGAGCCAAATAGATGCGGAGGTGGCTCGAGTCGTGCTCCGTGTGCGGTACCGGTGGCTCGGCGTATCGCGCCGCTCAACTGCTCGGGTGTCCGCACCACTGTTACTGTGGTGGAAGAGGCCGTTGCTCTCAAATAAGAGGCTGCTACTGTGGAGGAAGAGGCCGGTGCTGTCGAAGAAGAGGCTGCTACATGTGTAATAAACTATGAACGAACATGGGAAGGAACAGATGAACATGCAATATAATCTCTGCCAAGTCCCGCGAGATGCTCAAAAAATCTATGTATGTCGCTAACCATGTGCTCACAATACATACAATGAATCCGTCGATCACCCGACCTCATGTATCCATGCTCCCAAGGGGGTGGCGTCGGTCACGCGGCATCTACAAGATATATAAAATACACAAAGTTAAGTTATAATACAAATGTGCAATTAAACTACAAAACAACATGGAAGACTATACATGAAATGCATTAAGAAACCAATGTACATAAGGTTGATGAAAACAAACTTCAACATGTATTATCCTTGACAAACATACATAATTATATTTGAATGCTTGAGAAATTTAAAGTCTATCAATTGCCAAAGAATGTGGCTCATGTTTTTAAAGAAACATTCACTTGATGCAATGTGCATTTATTGTGTAAAGATATGGAGTTGCATGTGGAGGAATCAAGTTAAGGAGAACTTAATTCTTAATATATAAACTAACTTCATGTTTGTGTGTTTTTACAGGTTCAAGGATGGTTTTTAAACCCTCTCATGTCAAGTGGATGATGGTAACATCTAACCATTTTTTATGTTTGATTTGAATGGGATTTGAAGTGTTTTTCTAACCATTTCTGGCATGGGTCGACCCATAGGGTCGACCCCCAGTGTTTGTGGACCAGACAGAAGGCAAATCATGCAGTCCGCCTGCATAGGTCGACCCATGGGGTCGACCAACTGTCATGGGTCGATCCATGGGGTCGACCCCTGAGAGCTGGATTTATTTTTTAGCCCCATCCGGCACGGGATTTGTGAACCCGATTGAAACCCATTCTAAACCTTTCTAAACTTTACCATAACACCCCCCATTAGTTCCTAATCATATTTAGGTGTTTCTAACACACTTTGGGAGGGTTTTATGTGTATTTTCGCTATCCCTATATATATATATATATCATTGTGAGCTCCGAATTTGGGAAGAATGAACCCTAATATATATGTTTTCTATCTTGTAGAAGAAGAAAGGGAAAAAGGAGAGGAGTTGAAGAAAGATTGGAGGTTTTGAGAAAGATTGGAGGTTTTCAACCCCCCTTCTTGTCCATACGAGAACCTTTGGGACAACAAATTGTAATATTCGGCCAGTTCAGAAAATACACAAAGTTAAGTTATAATACAAATGTGTAATTAAACTACAAAACAACGTAATGATTCTATTTAAATACCATAATAACCCCAGTAAGACTACTGCTGAGGGTCGTAATATGAAGATGCAGATCTTGTATCGGCCCCTTCCATATCTCCTTGCAATTGAACTTGATATGTGGCCATCAAATATGCTTGATACTGAGCCCATGACATGTACGCTGAATACATATTACGGTATTGCATCATGTAATATGCATAATGTTGGGATCCTGAAACATACACAACTGGGACAACATGAATATGTGCATGGTAACCATATCCTGTAGTAGGATGTGCAGATGGAGCTGGACGACACTAGAATGATCACTGTCTGAAGCCATCAACTCCCCCCACATTCTCTGAAGCTCGTGCTCTGGAACTCCACGCTCACGTTCATCCATAATAAAATCCTCAAATATAGCACATGTCCGACGTGTAGGGATGGGATGATCACTAGAGGAAACTGTTGAAGATGAGTTATAATCTTGTGTACTCAATCTCTCAAAGTCCGACAGCATACCCTGGTAGCTACCACTATCAACCGCAGAACCACCTACTCTCCCCCTAGCATTAAATGGCAAAGGCGCACCATCGTCAATACCATCTTGAGTAGCATGTGTGTATTCTGTCTCGAATTCGAAATATGTACTCTGTGAATCTCCCCCCACATGTGTGAACTCTGACATACCACCCTTACCCCCAATAGTACCCTGTGTGCTGCTAGATGAGTCATCACTGATGGTGCGCTCAGTATCAGATCCTGGAGTTATCTGTGTTTCTGCATCAGGATCTACTAATGGTGGTTTTTTTTATTTTTTCCTATGTGAAATCCATGCCACCGCTTCTTTGGGAGGGGCTGAGGTGGTGGTGGGTCCTTCCCAATCTTTGATCTTGAAGTTTCTTTCCCTTTCTTCCTCTGTAAAGAGCTCTGAGATCTCTGTGAAGAAGGACCAACTGTCCGAGATCTCTGCAAAGAAGGAAGACCCCTCTGCATAGAAGAAGTATCCCATTGTGGTGGTGGCTGTAAGGGTGTAGGTTGTGGTGGTGGCGGTGGTGGCTGTGACGGCACACGCTCCTGTGGTGGTGGCTGTGACGGTGGCTCCCGAGTGCTCCGTACAGTAGGGCCCTGCATCAGCCTTTCCCACTAAGCATCATCATCATCAGGTCTCCTACCTCTGCCTCTCCTAGAAGTGTCAAGCAAAATGATATCATCTTCTAAGTCTATCTCATCATCCTCTACCACTGTCTCCTCAACCTGAGATGTCCCTGCTATACCCTCTGCAACTGATGCTGCAACTGTGGCCAAGAAAGTGTTCGGGAGAGGTGCATCCCCTGAATCAGGGGCCTCCTCGTCAAGCTCATATTCACCCCGTTCTGTAGTTGTCCTTGCGACCCATGACACGATAGGGTCCTCATCGTCACGGAGATATGCAACATCTGTTAGATCATAATCTCCTTCCCCTTTTTTAGCATCCATCTGTATGTGCTTCAACCTCAACCTCATATTATAGTGCACATACACCAACTTGTCCAGCCTTTGATGTGTCAACCTATTCCTTATCTTTGTATGTATCAAAGCAAATGTGCTCCAATTCCTCTCACACCCACTAGAGAATGATGTTTGAGAGAATACTTTAATAGCAATGTTCCTCAAGATGGGTGAGCTGCTTCCATAATTCAACCACCACTCAACTGTAAAAGAATAAATATAACATCCTTAATTTTGGAGCATGAATGATACAAGGGAAGCTCTTCATTATATGAGAAAGAGCATTTTACCTGCATCACTCTTCTCCCGACCAGCAATGGCTGATGGTTCTGCAAATGACCCGACTCCCTCTCGAAATTGTTTAATCTAGCAACAAAGAATGCATACATTAATCGCCATATGACATACGTACTACGGTTAGTAGGACTGTAGGAGCATAGTGTATACACTCTTTACCTGATTCATTGCATCTGCCGCCTCTTCGGGAGTTTTGGACATGAGTTCCACCACCTTTGTGATGGCTTCTATCAAATCATCATCGTATGATAGCTCTTTCTTGTAATGGAATGCAGGGTGGAGATAGTATGCTACATTAAAAAGTGAACAATATAATTGAGAAGTGCACACTTGTAAAGTTATGTTAAAATGAAATTGGTATAAAATAAAATGATGCATAATGCTCACCTGCCATATGCAAATCACGGGACATTTGTCGATCCCACCTATCCTCCACAATACTCAAGAAATATGGAGAATATTTGGGAGACACATGTTTCATCTTCTTTTTTGCAGCCTCCAACTTTACATACACCAAACCTAATGTTGGTGTCCTGTCACCATCAACAACTCTAAGGACTTCATATACTGGCTCAATAATATGGATAATTTTTTGCACTCTTTTCTAAAAATTTGTGCCATTGATCAACTCTTCTACCTCTTTCCCATCACGAGTGTTTGCAAAAGAAGAGTCCAACCATACGCGACTCCTAAATATTTGTTTGAGGCCATTATCATGCTTTAGAAGACTTTGAAGTGCAATATAGTTAGTTAGAAAACGAGTGATTGCCGGCCTCAACAACTCACCTCCTGTGTACTCCCACATCCAATCAAGCACAATGTGATGATTGTATATAAATCTTGTTATCTTTTGCACTGCTTCAACAATTTTCTTCACTACCTCAAGTTGGCCAATATCTTTCAGCATCAAATCAACACAATGGGTTGCACAAGGTGTCCAGAATAGGTGTGGTCTCATCTTCATCAACTCCTCCCCTGCTTTCTTGTAGTTGGATCCATTATCTGTCACAACCTGTACAATAAAATCTTCTCCGATTTATTCCACCACTTCATTCATTAATTGTAATATGTAGTGATAGCTGTGGATTTTGTCTGATACATCAATGGACTTATGGTAGAAGACCTATTTTTCACAATAGACAAGAAAGTTAATCAAACTACTCTTAGTGGTACCTGACCAACCATCACACATAATGGTGACTCTAAACTTCTGCCATTTTCTTTTGAAAGAAGTAATGTATTCCTTTATTTCTTGAACTTCCTCATCAATATACCTCCCAGCCAAATCCTTTGCAGTCGAAGGCTGAACATGCAAACCTTGTTGTTGTGCCTCCTAGAACATGGTCTTGTAGTATGGACTGTTTGCTGCATTAAATGATAACCCTGCATGGTGCCAAAACTTTGCCACGGCCCTTCCCAATTTATACTTTGGTCCTTTCTTATTGTAGGCGTCCTCCATTCTTATTTACTTCCCATGTTCCCTAGAAAAGACATCGGGATCCACATCTTCAATTATGACACATGCGCTTCTTTTTCTTTGACTACTACTACTATAAGGAGGGGGATTTGTGAAGTAACTCTTGATATTGCTTGTTGAATGACGACCTTGAACCGGTCTTGATACAGGTGCCCCTGAACCTCCACCTTCTTTATATTCAGATCTCTCAAAATGACCTCTATGAGATCTCATCTGATCTCTCTCCCATGCTTCAGCCCTACTTTGATGCATAGCCGAGCGAGTGGCATGAGAAGGTAGAATCTCTCTCCCTTCCGTGACCTCCTGGACATCTTCCTCGTCAAAACCTGTCCATACCTCATCATCATTTGAATGTAATGAGCCTCTGCCGCTCATCATCCGTTCAACTGCTTATTTTTCTACCTTCTTCCTCTGCTGTTCAACTTTTATGTCTTTCAAATGTTGGACCATTAATTGTTTGACCTCTCTAGGTACACTCTTGCATGGATGGATCTCATTATATCCCACTAATCTGCCTCCTGCAAGATGTTTCTTCAAGCGGGAGACTCCACCCCCCTTTGCAATAAAACCACAATAATTACATTTGAAGTGGTGTCTATTTCCATCTATCATGACACCATGCTGTCACCCAATATCGTCATTTCGTGATCTCCGAGGTATCTAAAATCACACGTAAATTATAACCACAATTATGTAATACATTAATTTTAAATTATGAGAAAACTATTTCATCATGGAATAAAATGCTTCATCATGGTGTGAAACATAATAGTTTAGATAATCACAACATAATAGTTTTCAATTATATTAGTGTGAAACTAATCTAATAATAGTATTTCAAAAATAGTTTAGAATTTAAAAATATAATAGTATTTCAAAAATAACATTTTACAATTTTGTTAGATAATCTAAAATCTAAAATTTTTTGTTAGATAATCTAAAATATAGTATTTGACAAATAACAATTTCAAAAATCTAAATCCAAACTTTAGATAATCACAACATAACAATTTACAATTTTGTTGAACCTAACATATATAAACATTGTAGCAACCCGAAAATTTAAATAGGAAATAAAAAAAACTATAAATACTAGTCATGGAATAATGGTAGTTAATAAATTTGTTTTGATAAGTATAGCTAAAATAAATAGTTGAGAATTAAAAATTTAATATATCATTTTATCTATTTATGGCTCAAATTAAAGAAATACAATTCAAGTATTTAGAAAGAATCTCATTCCAAATAAATAATAATAATAATAATAATACACATGCATATATATAAAGACTCTCATAGGATCAAACCCAACTCTGTTACCTCAGACAACAAATGGAAATTTATGAAGAAAATAAGGTCTACATACATACCAAGTAATTTAGATAAAATCAATTATAATCCCAAGGAATATAACTAATGGGCCTTGATATTAACAAATGGTCTAAATGAACCTGCTACAAATAAAACCTAAACTCTTGAACCTAGTGGGCCTCACGAATGTAGATAGAACCTAAGGACTAATAGGCTTAATGATCAAAGGTGAATAAATGGGCCTTAAAAGAAAATAAATATATAATCCTAAACTAAATGGGCTAGGTATATAGAAGTGCTTGCAAATCAATACGTGGGCTTATGAATAAATGGACCTTAATAAAAGATTAAGGCTTAAATCATGTATAATTGAAAGATAAAAACCTAACCCCAAGTGATACTAATGTACTTTATTAAGGGTTAGATAGTAAACCCATTTAACTCTAACACAAATAGATAGTGGGCCTAAGCTAATGGACTTAATTTTAAAAAAAAGACACGCACCCACATACATATATGTATATATAGTTCTACAGTTAGTTTATAATTCTAATTAATTAATGGGCCTTAAGAGCCTTTATGTTACTAGTGGGCTTTTTGAGAAACCTATATATATACTAATGGGCAACCCACATACTCGTTCGAACAAGCTCTCCTATTAGCTTTAGGACTTCATACCCAGTAGGATTGGTGGCTGTTGTTTGGGAAAGAGTTGCATGGAGGGGAATGATAAACTTAGGGTAAGTATCACGTGAGGTAACCAACCCTTTTAGGACTCCTAACTCTCATGGGTATACCCTCGACTCTATAAAACCAACACGCCCATATCTATATAAGAGAACCCCCGTCGAATGTGCAAGTGCTCCTGCTATTACAATGATCGAGCTGTGCCATCTCTGCGTCCTCTTCCTCCTCTTCCTGCTGCCTTGCTGCTACGCGAAGGGGCATTCCCCTTCAACTTGCTGCGACCTCTGCACCCCCTTTTCTTCCTCCTGCGACTGAACGTGAAGGACGTTCTTCATCTTTCTTCCTCCTGCGGTTTGCAACCAACAGGGAGAAACAGGAGGGCATCGTTCTCCTTCTTCCGCCATCTTCTATTCCTGTCGCTGAGTACCGGTTCTTCATAAGTCCTTCAACGTTTTTTTTCATTCTCCAATCAATCCAAAGTAGGCAATCTCCCAAGCCAAATTATTAAGCGATTAAACCATGCATTATCTCGTTAGTTCTGTTTTAATACTAAGTGTTACCTATGTGATTTCACGTTGTTTTGGTTTAACATTGTAGCAGTCAGTTATGAAGTTTTTGCCTTAATAACTTGTTAGTAGGCGTCGGAGCATCCTTT
The DNA here is from genome assembly GCA_022559845.1 of Amorphophallus konjac. Classification (NCBI taxonomy): domain Eukaryota; kingdom Viridiplantae; phylum Streptophyta; class Magnoliopsida; order Alismatales; family Araceae; genus Amorphophallus; species Amorphophallus konjac. The sequence goes on along the minus strand of JAHNEJ010002870.1, from coordinate 34,659 downwards.
GGCCATGAAATTTTATGGGAACGTTATTGGGGTAGAGACCGAGGGAGTGAGAGTGGTTGCATCATTTTTCGTATCTCCTATCTCAAGATCCCCCATCTCTCAATGAAAAATTATTTTGAACACCCGGTTAGGTAGAATTTTTCGAGCCCGTCATTTCGATATATAGAACGCGTGATTCCGACGTGTGTACGTCGAGAACCGGAGGTTTGAAGAAGTTAGAATTTTTATTTTTGAAATGACGGCATTGAGAATGTCGTTGATTCATTTTGACGACATTTTGTAATGTCATCATATTTTTAATATATATATATATATAAATATGTATATATTTGTAACTATATCTTTGAAAATTCATATCTATTAAGATATGTAACAGAAAATTATAAAAATTATATATTTAAAATCCTTGAATTTTTCTCCTAATTATCATATATTCTATTTCTCTAAATTATTTTAAATAAATAAATGTGTCTTTGAATATATATATATTTGAAATTATTCAATTAAATAGATGACGTGAATTCTTGTTAAATAAATTAAGTTGAAAATCATAGAATTAACATCACTCCAAGTGGACGCTAATTAATAAATGACGCCACCCATAGACATAAATTAATATAAGTTTATTTAATTATAGTTAATTATAGAATTGGATATACGTAAATTCTATAATTAATGCATTCATGCTCTCACCGTTTTCTTCCGGTTTTCACCCATACCTCGGGTCTATTGGCACTCTCATCTCACGTCTGTAGATGGAGTTCCTGTTTTATGATTGGTTCACGTTATATACCTCAACTCTCGGTGACATACGAGCTCTCCGTTGGACATTCCGTTCCTTCAGACTGGCAAGTTAGTCATTGGGACCTCCGTAAGTCTCCTCGCAGCCTTGGATTCCCTCAAGGCCGACTGAGCTGGTTGTACCTAATCACCTAGATTTCCAGAATGTCATGGTTTTCATATGGTTTATCGATATATCATCCTTATTACAAGTTCTATCATTGAACTCTATGTTCCATGAAATCTATCTTAATGTTCTTACATGCTTGATCCTTGAAATTCTTGGCCATTAATATGGAATTAGTCTAGACTAAATGTCAGGGGCTATGGGTCCCACTAAAATGACATTTTAAATGCTACGGGTCCTGATCTGACCCTATTGGGCGAGACAAAGTCCAAACGTTACCGGTATACGATGATCGGGTGCTGGCATTCACCAACTCGGTTATTGGCATTTAGGGGCAATCATACAGTCGTGAGAACTCCTAAGTGTACGACCAAATACTACCTAGTGCTATTTCCATGAGGGGCGATCATATCGTCGTGATTTTCCCCTTAGTGCATTTTGCCAATCCTATGTAGTGCTAGATGTGCAAACGCTTTCGTGATAGTGATGATCGGGAGTAATTGCTATCATAGTGCATCTTTCCACAGCTTATTGCTCATCATGAAAAGATCTTGAATTGTCTTATTGGAGAGGTTATCATATCGTCGTGATATTTCCTTAGTGTCTTGGCAATCCTCCATAGTGCTAGTTACATGAAAGCTCTCATGATAATGTCGTCATAGAGAGAATATTGTGCTAGTTTCATTAATCGCCCTCGTGATATTATTCGTCATAGAGGGATGATTGTTATTGTTTCCTCATTATGAGAAGTACTTGATGTTCTGACATGAAAGTTCTTGCTATACTCTCTTGTTATCATTGTCTCTACACTTCATAAATGTATCTAGCATCTTGCTTACTCATCCTTGTGATTTTTATCATCATTGCTTTATAGTTAAAACTCGTGCCATTATAATGCTCGATTTACTTTACTTCCTGCATGACCTGCATGAGCATGATAAATTATTAACCACTTAAAGCTAGCTTGGAGCATGAGATATTAAGTCCTACTGAGTGTTCGCTCACCCTGCGTTTTCCAATATTTTTCAGGTAATGACCTTGGTGACGACGAGACCGAACATGATGGGCAAGGGCAAGAGTGAAGAGAACTCTGACATCTAGATGAACCGTCTAGTCTGGTTATCTTGCGTCTTATGTCTCATTGTAGTTTTTCTTTATTGAGTCTTTTCGTTTATTATGGGCCCGAATATGTAAAGAACTTATATTTGAAATGAAATTTGTTATTTGTCCAAATTGTGTTTTGTGGAAATGACTATGCTCTGATTGACATGACTGTTTAACTGCCACGTTCCGAGCAAACGATACGTTCCGCTGCTATTGGTTCGGGACGTGACAAACATATTAGTATTTCAAAAATCATTAAAAATATAATTTCATCATGCATTCACATGGAAAGGTTGGATTAGGGGCCAAAAAATTCATACTCATACATCCTTTACCTAGATTAAGTACTTTATAAATTTTCCCTATTTTTTAAAATTTATTATTTTTTCCCTAAAATTCGAATCTACCTTAGATCTAGCCTAAATCTATGCAAATCAAGAGAGAAAGATGCCCAGCCTAAAATAATTGCAACATGATTGAACATCAAGTAATACACAAAAATCGCACAAAAAACACAAATCTAGACCTAGAACTCGAAGCAATCGGGTTTAGGGTTTACCTCCGATGGTGATCGTTTGCTCCACTAAAATCGCCTCCAATGCGGAGAAAACTGCCTCCTTCCAGTTCTTGATCCTTCTCCGGCGATGATTCCGCCTCCAATCGCGTTCTTCCATGTCTGGAACTACTGGATCACCTGCGTCTGCAATGAACAGGGTGAATGGTGGGCGTTCTCTGCGGACGACCGTCTGCAACAAACAGGGCGAAGGCAAGCTTAAGTCTCGGGCGCTTCAGATCGCGCCGAGTCGGGTCCGGGTCGTATCCGACTCCGATCTGACCCGTCCGACCCGCGCGAGTCGAGATGATCTGAAACCGTTCCGAAACCCAGGTTTTGACTCGCCCGATTCAAAGAGGATCTTGACCCGTCTTTGCCCTGATCTAGTACGGCACACCCGAGTCGGACCTAGTCGGCGAACCATGCCATACAGTACAAATTTTCATAGATCTATTTTCTTCATCTTTTAAGATATACGTAGATACCCCCTAAAGAGGCAAGATTCTGCATCGAGTTGCAGACCGTCAGATCTGGGAAAATGATTCCACTGGCTAGATCACACCAGCCACCTCTAGAAGAAATCTGCGTAGGAAGAGCAAAGGTAAGGAGGTCTGGGATTGGGATCCCAGGGAAAATCCTTCAATGCTTAAGTTATTGTGGACAAGAGCTGAATGCAGGGAAACAAGGGAAAATTGGGGGCACGGGATTAATCTTCACCACTTGAGGGGCTAGGATATGAACTTATCTCGTCGGGAGGAGATTCCTGAGATTAAATAGTTGCGAACTCCCTCTTTGACTTTACAGGGATCCCAGAGGGGCTATTGAGTGGGGGTGTTACGTCCTTCGATACGCATTCTTACCATTGAAGGACTCTTGCTTTTCCCTTAGCCCTTATGTTTTCTCTACTCTCATACGTTCGCGGGAGATTCACCTTCAGTTGCACGGAATAAATGCCCGACTTGGATAGGCTTTCCCTGATCTAAGAGGGGGTCCCTACCACAGGTCTTTCTTCCTCTAAATAAGGGTTATCCTCTTTAGGGGGCCCAGAGGTGGGCTGTCACTTACTAGGCCAAGCAGATCTTAGTGGGATTTTGAGCCGTGAAGTGATGGGCCACGAATTTCCCCCTCTCCACTTGCCCCCCTACTCCCAAGTCAAGGCTCAGTGAGTAAGATTCATTTCAAGTTTTTGGCAAGGGCGAGTATGGTTGCCACATGGTTACCCAAAGCATCGGTTCAATCCACTCATTAATTAGCAATAGGCTGGTTCCCATTCTCCCCAACATTATCTCTTTAGAGCAAACAACTTTTGTGAAAGGGAGATCCATAGTGGAGAACATAGCTCTTGCTCAGGATTTGGTTAATGAGCTTGGGAGGAAAACAAGAGGAGGAAATGTAATATTTAAATTAGACATGGCCAAGGCCTATGACCGACTTGAGTGGAATTTTCTTTATGCTGTCTTGTCCAAATTCGGTTTCAGAGATCACTTTGTGGATCTTATTAAAGCCATGATTGGAAACTGTTGGTTTTCAGTCTGTTTGAATGGCGATGCTGCTGGGTTCTTTAAGTCTTCCAGGGGAGTTCGCCAGGGTGATCCAATGGCACCTGCTCTCTTTATTATAGCAGAGGAAGCTCTAAGTAGATCCATACGTCAAGCACAACTAGATGGTCGAGTGGATTGGTTTGTAGTTCCTATGAGATGCCCCAAAATTTCACATTTACTATTTGCAGATGACACTTTGGTTTTCAGCAAAGCCACTGCTGCTTCAGTCAGGAATTTGATGGGTATTCTGAAAACATATGAGAGAGCTTCTGGACAGTTAGTCAATGTTGGAAAGAGTTGTTTCTTCACTCACCCAAAATCCAATCCATCTCTTATTAAAAAGATTCAAGACATCACAGGTTTTGCTAATCAGTCTTTCCCCCACAAATATCTTGGTTTTCCTTTGGTCTGTGGCAGGTCTAAGAAAGTCCATTTCGCTGGTATTATTTGTTCTATCCAGAAACGTATTGATGGGTGGTATGCAAGGTATTTATCCTAGGGAGCTAGGCTCATTCTTATTAAACACATACTCACATCCATTCCAATATATTCCCTGGCCTCTTCCCCTCTGCATTCTGGAGTTCATAAATTACTGGACCAATCATTTGCCAACTTCTTCTGGGGGTCATCCAAGGAAGGGAACAAACGGCACTGGAAATCATGGAAGGATATTTGCAAGCCAGTACAGTGTGGTGGTTTGGGAATTCTGTCACTCAGGCAAATGGATTTGGCTTTTAGGGTGAAAATGCTATGGAATGCAATGAATTCAAACTCTATCTGGGCAGATTTTTTCAAAGCTAAATACATCAGAGGCAGACACATTTCTGAAGTTGATTTCAAAGAAATGAAAGGCCATGCCAAAAGGAGCTGGTCACAGGCAAAGAATTTAATCTTGGCTCACAGAAGAATGATTATAGGGGATGGTAGTTCTTCCAACTTTTGGTCAGATACTTGGATAGGCAACCGGCCCCTTGCATCTTATTTACCTAGTTCAAATATTCCAAACCCGATGATATCAGTCAAGGACATGATCAATCAGCCTTCTCGAGAAGAAATTTCCATCATCAACAGAATGATTCCTCCAACAATCAGAGATGCAGTCTGGTGCACAACTTTAAGTCAAGAAAAGGATAAACCAGTGTGGAGCCTCTCTGCTTCAGGAGAATTTTAGATCTCCTCCACTTATAAAATACTCAGCAGTCATGATTCAGCTATGGTTTTATTAGCTTTCAACCGGATTTGGTCTAAATGGATACCAACTAAACTTTCAATTCACATATGGAAAGTCTATAATAACAGTCTGCCGACTGATTCCAGAATTAAAGCTCTGGGAATTTCACTCCCATCCAAATGTCACTGCTGCAATATCCCAGCTAAGGAGGACTCAAATCATCTTTTTATTAAAAGTGACTGGGCTTCATCCCTCTGGTCTTCCTTTTACAGTAGCGGATGTCATATCTGGGGAAATTCAGCCAGATCTCTGATTCAAAACACAGTCAATGGTTTGAAAGCCAAATCTCTATATGGTCAGTTTCAGTTAGCTGTTCTTGCATTTGGACTTTGGGAACTTTGGTTAGCAGGGAATGCAGCAATCTTTGAAGGCAAGTCCACCTCCTCCCACACTCTTTTCAACAAGGTATTATCTCATGTAAAACTGGCTCTCAATAATGCCAATCTATGGGAAGATCAACTTTGCAATCGGAATATAATGGCAGCCTTTGGTTTTAAGGCAGCAGCCAAGGGAGCCCCTCTGGTGAAGATTGTAAGGTGGTATTGCCCTCCCTGGCCTAACATTAAGCTAAATATTGACGGTGCTTGTAAGCTATCAGGAGTTTCCGGAGGAGGAGGAATCATTCGGGATTCCAAAGGAGATACTCTCCTGGCATTCTCTCATACATACATTCACAGCAATAGTCTCGTTGCTGAAGCCCGAGCTCTACTGGATGGCATCAAATACCTTCACACCATTCCTTTCCAGTCGGCGGTGATTGAATGTGATTCTTTAACACTGGTGCAAGTGATCCAAAGGAAGGTAGCCTGCCCATGGGAGATTCTACCTTATGCTAGAGAAATCTGGAGTTACTTCCCTCAATCTTTGAATATCTCTCACATTTTCAGGGAAGCTAACAATGTAGCAGACCATTTAGCCAATTTTGCCTGCATTTCCAATTTTAATTATTTTTTCAATTCGCAGCATGAACTTCCCCATTTGGCTAAGGGTGCTGCCAGGTTAGATAAGCTAGGGATGCCTAGCATCAGACTGATGTAATCTTATCTTTTTCTCATTCATCAATATATCACCCTGATGTGGCACAGCCCAAAGACCACTAAATATGATAAGGTGACCCTAGGACTTAGACCCGCAAGCATACAAGCGCTCAATGATTCTCACAACGACGATTTCTGCTCACTCGGTTCACACGTTCACCCGGTGGGTCCGGGAGATGATGGTGAGGGTCCGAGGCGGGACCCAATTGTCCTAATGGACTTACAATGCTAAGGCTGACCTCCAATGGGCCTGGGAGTCCCAACTTTGTGGGTGGCTGGCCTGCAAGGCGGGGTGTGGGGTGGCACTCACTCACGGGCCGCGGTGGGCACGATATTGCTTAAAATGAATTCCGAGCACTCTCTTACCATCCGACGGGCATTCAAGGCAATACTACATTTACAGAAATGAAGCTACAAGGGTGTGATCAGAAGCTCACCTGATCGGTGTGAAGACACCGATCCGTTCGGAGACGAGGGCGCGCCGGGAGGCGAGGGTATACACCCGATCGCCGCGGCGATGGAGCTTGACCTGAAAATGTGAAGAGGTACAGCACTACGCCCCTTGCAAGGGGGGGATCTTGGGGTGGGGGTTAATGTATTACAACCAAAAATTACCTCCACGCAGGGAGGGGCCTTCAGCCGGCCAAGCGGGGAGGGGAACGAGCGAGATAGAGTCGACTTTCCGAGCTTTGCCGATTCTGCCTAGCTTCTGTAATTCTGGACAGAGGGCCGATGTCGATGCTGCCAATAATTCCACCGAGCTTGGAATCTGATGAAACTTGCGCCAAAAGCTTGCTAACCGGAGAGGGGTGCGGCTTGAATTTTTGGACGACGTTCTGATCTGGGGACTGACTGCTCCAGCGACTGGAAGATGGATGCAGCTCTGGTCTCTGGCCGAGCTCAGTCTGAAATAGCAGGTTGCAGAAGCTGCCACGATCGCTCCTGAGCTCCAAATTTGGCACCGCTAGACTCGTTGGAATCGTGGACGAGTCTACTTTGCAGCAAAACAAACGGGAAGTCTTCTGATGTTGGAGATGAGCTGGGTGTCCAGAGAAGTGGACGGTGGTCGGTGCAGACTGTGAGGAGGCAGACCGGCGTGGGTGTGGTAGAAAATTGGTATCTCTGGTTGTCGGATGCCGAACGGGGTTCTGCCTTCTGTTCCTGGACGCTGACAGGGGGAGGAAGAACTTTGTAGAAGACCTCGAAGACTGGTTCCTTCAAGGTTCGTCGTGGGAGAGTCTTCTCTGCCGCTCTGGCTCCTGGTCTGAGAGGTTCTGCGCAGTCGGGGAAGAACAGCCTTCACGGACGGCCACGAACTCGGAATGGAGTGATTCCACCTCGCCTGCGAAGAGCACAGGGAGGCCTTTCCAGAAAGTTAGGCCACGCCACCAGCAGAACCAGGATGCAGTCGTGGACGTCGCTGCAACAGAGTGCTAAACTGCAGGTCGGCCTGCACACAAAGCTGGAGTGGAGAAGAGAGGAGGGGGCGAACTTGGCTTGAGGGGAGAGGAGGGGTGCGACCTAGGGAGCAAGGAGGGAAGGGGAGATTCGAATTTGGGCTTTGGAATGAGTTAATTCAGCCTTGGGAAGGTGGAGATATGCTTAGGGAAGTGAAAGGGGTAGGTGGTGGTTGGAGGGTGGGGTTTTGAGTGGTGGAACTTCCTTGGGACTAGGTGAGGATTAAAGAGGGGTTGTGGGAAGTTGTGGGGAGTTAATGGAGGTAGGTGGGGGTTGGAAGTGGTTGAGAGGGGAGGAGAGAGAGTGAATTTCAAAATTTAGAGAGAGGAGGAGAGAGAATGGAGAGATAATGAGAGAGAGAGAGATATTGAGAGAGTTTGAAAGGGTTTTCTTCAATATTCATCAAAAGTTGAATACAAGAGGAGAGATGGGGCCTATATATAGGCAACCATTCTTTACATGACCAAAATACCCTTGACAATAAGATAAAAGACCGAGCATATCCTAGACTCAATCCTATGGGCCCATAACTAAAGTAATAAGGCCCAATTAAACATAACAAGGGAAATGGACTAAAACCATATGACTCAATAAAGGAAAATACATAAGATAGGACTCAATAAAAAGAAAATACATAAAATGAAACTTGGGAAATGAAGATAACAAGTGTAGACCATGATCAATCCATATCAAGAGTGTGCAGGCGATCAAAGCTAGAGGGGTGTCGGGAGATGCCCTCATCAAATCCCCCGGGGTGGGGAGAGCTCGACCCTGTCGAGTATGGGTCTGCCTGGCTGTCGTACTGCTCCATCATGTCGGGATCCAAGCATATCAAATCCTCCCGACTCACCCATGTATCCTCGATCGGGGGACGGCTCTTCCACCTAACCAGATAGCGCTGATACACCCTGTGCCTCGTAATGATACTCTGCTCATCCAGTATTGCCTCTACCTGCTCTCGTCGGTCTCTCAAGCTAGAAAGTGGAGTCCCTCCGGGAGTGTCTCTCATAAGGGGGGGTAAAGGCTCAAGCTCCTCACTGGGTTCCACCGCGGGGCCTTTGTGGGGTACCAGGTCCGCCACACTGAAGGTAGGGTGCACCCCATAGCTTTCTGGTAGGTCAAGCTCATAAGCATTGCTGCCAAGTCGTCGTAGAACTCGAAAGGGTCCCGAACCCCGTGCCCTCAACTTGGAGGCAGGTCCCGGAAGGAGCTGCTCCGTCCTCACCATCACCGAGTCTCCCACTTGGAACTCGTAGTGGCGCCGATGAGCATCTGCCCGCCTTTTGTAAGTCTCATTGATCCTTCCTATATGCTTGCGAGAATGCGTATGCCATGCATGATGATGCGATGTTAGTGTGAAACGAATGGTATGCCAAGGTGGACCTGGGCAGCCAAATGTAGACCGATCACACTTTGATGCTATGAAGACTGTGGTAGTCTTAGGAGGGCCGGGACATCCATAGATGAACCTTTTATGCATGGGTGTGATAAATGTCGGGGGACCCGGACATCCATGTATGCTCCTATCATGCTTAAGACTCATGATGAATGAAGGTGGGCCAATACATCCGAATATGGTCCACTTATGCTGCCTACTTGACATGTGGGTGATGTGGATGAATGTACCCGACTTATGAATCATGTCAAATGGTGTGGTAGGCCTGGACACATGCATGTTTATCCCAAAGGTGACTTCCATGTGCATAGATGTGGGATGACTTTTGAACGTCCACGTGAATGGGTCGAAGGGATCTACGAACGTGGTTATGGGGTGGGGCACTTCATCAATCCCAAGGTGTTTGTTGCCTAAGGTCAAGGCTCTCATGTTGTAACCCGATTCTAGGAAGGGAGGAGTTTGGGTCGACATGGGCGATGTGGGTAAGGTGAGGTGGGTGGTGAATAGGGAAAGTGGGTCACATGGAGATTTAGGCTCCCATAGAAAAGGGTCAAAGGGATTATGGTAAGGGTCACCTAGGTAGGGGTACTCCATGTTCTCAAGGTCCTCAAATGGCGAATCATCTCTCTCTAAGATAATTGGGCCAAGGTTGCTAATGGGTTGGCTAATCAAAGTACTTGGGATCTCAATGGTTGGGGAGTAGACTAGGATGGGTTCCTCCTCCATGGGAAGAAGGAGTATGATCTCACTTGTAAATTGGCCATTGGTGTAGATGGAAGTGATGGAGCCAATGGTGGGGTAAGCTAAGCTAATGGTGCTAGACTCTGATGGCCTCATGGCTAGCATATCGGTCAAGTGGACTTGCCAATGTAGGTAGGCCACTAAGTCTCCCAAATCTTCTACACAATAGGAGGTTTGATAAGTGACATGAGGCTGAGTGGGAATGAGTTGGGATTGATGTCCCATGAGTAGGTGGCTTGGTTGTAAACTAGGAATGGTGAGGCCTCGCTTGAGCCATAGGAATATGGACTTATCTATGGTGATGGTGTCATGGGGAAGGGTGTATAGCTCTTGAGGAACTAGGTTAGGAGGGGTGGGTGAGTTGTATGGCCCTTGGATTTCCTTGATTTTGGGAGGTGGATCCGAATTGGTATCCCTCTCCACTTGGGTAGGTGTGTGGGTTGCAACTCCTAAGGACAATGGGGTAGGAAGGTCTATGGTGGGTGGGTTGGTGTTAGTCGAGGCATGGCGCACTCGAGGAGGTGAGCAAGGTCGGACATGGGTTGGACTTGGGAGTGGAAGTAGTGGAGGCCTAATTTGGGGTAAGATTGGTGTAGGAAGCGGGAGGTGGGTTGGGTGAGGGGTTTTGGGTTTTGGGGTGGTGGCCATTATGGGCCTTGGTGGAGGGGTGGACATGGTGTCCACATGGTTTTTAATGGTGAGGGTTGGATGAGTGGTGGTCACCATGGAGGGAATTGGGTTGGTTAGGGGTCTCTTGCCCTTGGGATCACTTGGGGTGGAAGTGGGGGCTAAAGGGGCTTGACTAGTGTAGGTTAGGGAAGGGGGTTTTGGTTGGGATGTGGGGGACCTCATGGGGTTAGGTGGGGAGGTGGAGGTCTTAGGTACTTGGGTTTTAGTGATAAGGGTTTGGACGGGTGGGGTGGGAGGAGTGGGAGTGCTCCTTGGGTTTTGGTGATCCGAGTGGGATGGGGACACATACCTAGCCCTTAGTTGATCCTTCATGTCCTCCCATGTGGTGAGGGGAGCTTCCCGTCTAATTATCCTTAAGCCCTCAATTTTACACCAATGAGTTTGAGCCCTTTTGGTTAGTTGTATTTTGGCAACCCATGCCTTTTCATCCTCGAAATATGATACCAATTGAAGTATTGGTCCATTGTAGCTTCCCAATCTAAATATTTGCTAGGAGAGGTCCCATCAAAGGTGGGAAGTGGGAAAGGGGCCATCCTATCGTCCGTCCTTAGGGCGGGCCTATTTTTTCCAAGTTGGTTGAGTCGGCCCGATATGTTATCAAGCCGCTCATTGGCATAGGTCAAGGCTTTCATGAAGTAGTTGAAGTCATGAGTGTTAGTGGTAGGTATCCCTTGGGGTTTTGGATTCATTGTGGGATTGGAAGATGTAGTATTGGGTTGAAAGCGAGTACCACTACGAGTGGTCATGCAAGGTTGGGTGGGCTATGCAAGGGTGTGCGGATGCACCTATGAAAGACTTAGTGTGACCCAAGACTAGACTTGTAAGGACAAGCCTATGACCGCTCTGATACCACTTGATGTGGCACAGCCCAAAGACCACTAAATATGATAAGGTGACCCTAGGACTTAGACCCGCAAGCATACAAGCGCTCAATGATTCTCACAACGACGATTTCTGCTCACTCGGTTCACACGTTCACCCGGTGGGTCCGGGAGATGATGGTGAGGGTCCGAGGCGGGACCCAATTGTCCTAATGGACTTACAATGCTAAGGCTGACCTCCAATGGGCCTGGGAGTCCCAACTTTGTGGGTGGCTGGCCCGCAAGGCGGGGTGTGGGGTGGCACTCACTCACGGGCCGCGGTGGGCACGATATTGCTTAAAATGAATTCCGAGCACTCTCTTACCATCCGACGGGCATTCAAGGCAATACTACATTTACAGAAATGAAGCTACAAGGGTGTGATCAGAAGCTCACCTGATCGGTGTGAAGACACCGATCGCGTTCGGAGACGAGGGCGCGCCGGGAGGCGAGGGTATACACCCGATCGCCGCGGCGATGGAGCTTGACCTGAAAATGTGAAGAGATACAGCACTACGCCCCTTGCAAGGGTGGGGATCTTGGGGTGGGGGTTAATGTATTACAACCAAAAATTACCTCCACGCAGGGAGGGGCCTTCAGCCGGCCAAGCGGGGAGGGGAACGAGCGAGATAGAGTCGACTTTCCGAGCTTTGCCGATTCTGCCTAGCTTCTGTAATTCTGGATAGAGGGCTGATGTCGATGCTGCCAATAATTCCACTGAGCTTGGAATCTGATGAAACTTGCGCCAAAAGCTTGCTAACCAGAGAGGGGTGCGGCCTGAATTTTTGGATGATGTTCTGATCTGGGGACTGACTGCTCCAGTGACTGGAAGATGGATGCAGCTCTGGTCTCTGGCCGAGCTCAGTCTGAAATAGCAGGTTGTAGAAGCTGGCACGATCGCTCCTGAGCTCCAAATTTGGTACCGCTAGACTCGTTGGAATCATGGACGAGTCTACTTTTCAGCAAAACAAACGGGGAAGTCTTCTAATGTTGGAGATGAGCTGGGTGTCCAGAGAAGTGGACGGTGGTCGGTGCAGACTGTGAGGAGGCAGACCGGCATGGGTGTGGTAGAAAATTGGTATCTCTGGTTGTCGGATGCCGAATGGGGTTCTGCCTTCTGTTCCTGGATTCTGACAGGGGGAGGAAGAACTTTGTAGAAGACCTCGAAGACTGGTTCCTTCAAGGTTCGTCGTGGGAGAGTCTTCTCTGCCGCTCTGGCTCCTGGTCTGAGAGGTTCTACGTAGTCGGGGAAGAACAGCCTTCACGGACGGCCACGAACTCGGAATGGAGTGATTCCACCTCGCCTGCGAAGAGCACAGGGAGGCCTTTCCAGAAAGTTAGGCCACGCCACCAGCAGAACCAGTATGTAGTCGTGGACGTCACTGCAACAGAGTGATAAACTGCAGGTCGGCCTGCACACAAAGCTGGAGTGGAGAAGAGAGGAGGGGGCGAACTTGGCTTGAGGGGAGAGGAGGGGTGCGACCTAGGGAGCAAGGAGGGAAGGGGAGATTCGAATTTGGGCTTTGGAATGAGTTAATTCAGCCTTGGGAAGGTGGAGATATGCTTAGGGAAGTGAAAGGGGTAGGTGGTGGTTGGAGGGTGGGGTTTTGAGTGGTGGAACTTCCTTGGGACTAGGTGAGGATTAAAGAGGGGTTGTGGGAAGTTGTGGGGAGTTAATGGAGGTAGGTGGGGGTTGGAAATGGTTGAGAGAGGGAGGAGAGAGAGTGAATTTCGAAATTTAGAGAGAGGAGGAGAGAGAATGGAGAGATAATGAGAGAGAGAGAGATATTGAGAGAGTTTGAAAGGGTTTTCTTCAATATTCATCAAAAGTTGAATACAAGAGGAGAGATGGGGCCTATATATAGGCAACCATTCTTTACATGACCAAAATACCCTTGACAATAAGATAAAAGACCGAGCATATCCTAGACTCAATCCTATGGGCCCATAACTAAAGTAATAAGGCCCAATTAAACATAACAAGGGAAATGGACTAAAACCATATGACTCAATAAAGGAAAATACATAAGATAGGACTCAATAAAAAGAAAATACATAAAATGAAACTTGGGAAATGAAGATAACAAGTGTAGACCATGATCAATCCATATCAAGAGTGTGCAGGCGATCAAAGCTAGAGGGGTGTCGGGAGATGCCCTCATTACACCCCCTAGGAGTGACATGGAAAGTGCCTTCCGAATTGGAAGCACTTTGCTAATCACAACTAGGAAGGGCTTTCTATATATATATAAAAAAGTCCATAGGTGCGGCTGCCCAAATGCATTTTGGCGGCGGGCGTGATGATTGAGTCTCTTGCCCCAGAACAAACATAGGTTTGGGGCATCGCTTTGGACGTTTCACCTTCCAAGGTTCCATGGGGTTGCGTGGCGGTGCTTCGATAGTCGACTGCGGTTATAAATATCACATCCTAGGGCACGCTCGCTCCCTTCTGCATTCTCATCCAAGCTTCCCGCCTCCCTGCTTCTGAGTTTTTGTTTCTATTCTCGCTCCACCATCTGGTTTGCCCCCCCCCCCCCCCCCCCCCCATGTCTCAGGAGGAACGCCAAAGGGGACGAGAGGTAGCCGCGGCTTTCACAGACCTTGCCGCAGCCACTGCTGAGGCCGTTCAGTCACTCCCTCTGTCGTCTCCTTGCTCCGATTCACCCCTCCGATCTTCTTCTTCCTCCATGGCAGAGCAGGAGGAGTCTTCACACGGCACCGAGGCTGAACAACATGCAAGGAGCTCTACGCCTATTTCTTGCTTACATTCCCACAACGAGCACACCGCCCAAGAGGTCGAGGAGCTCTAGAATCAATACCAGGTGCCATGATGGTACAATTTTTCTCTCCCAAAGCCTTACGAATCAAGCCTTAACACCCACCATGACTCCTTCTGCATCTACGCTTTGGCTTGGAAGTCTGGCTTCCACCTCCCCATCCATTTCTTTGTTGAATAGCTACTAAATCATTTCCAGTTAGCTCCTGTCCAACTAGTTTTTAATTCTTTTACCTTTATCTACTCCTTCATTGCTCTTTGCGGGAAATGCAAAGTAACCCACACTGTCAGCCTCTTCAATGCCGTCTACGAGCTGAAGGAGCATGCTCAGGCCAAGAAGGGGTTCTTTTTCCTTCAAGCCCGGAGGGGTAAGAGTTTTGTTACCCTCTCCCCTCGGGATTCTTCGCACAAGAGGTAGAAGACCCAATACTTCTGGGTGAACCGCTCCAAGGATGTCCCCTCCTGGCCTTTCTCGATCTTTTCAAACTACTCTCCCGTATTCGCGTTGAGGCCCTCTTCGTTCCCCAAGGAGCTCGAGAACCACATCAAGGTCCTCCAGAATAACAAGCAATCAACTACCGACCTCCTTGACGAGCCGAACCTCCAACATTATGCCCGCGCTCTTCTGTCCCCTCGAGGTAAGCATTTGTCGAGCAGTCTGCTACTTCAGCCCGCAAGTTAGCCCATTACTAAGTTCATGACTATGTTGGTTGCAGACCAACCTCGTGGCGAGGAGGGGAGTTGGCTAGGATGCTCGACTAAGGCTGTATTGGAGGAGGAGGAGGTGCATGAGGTCATTCCTGAGGCTCGAGAGAATCCACCAAAGGCAGGAGAGGTGGAGGGTGTAGATGCACTTTTGGGATCTCTTTTTTTTATTCGTTTGTTTATTCATTTGTTTCGTTTATTTGTTTATTTCTATTTATTTGTTTATTTAGTGCGTGGGCGTGCCAGTCACAAAGTGACGGTTTATTCGAGCTCTGAAGAAGCCACTGGTGTGCGCCGTCTGACCGATCAGACGATAATGGATTTTATGTCGGGACAAAAATCTGTCGTGCCATAAAGGTCACGACGTTAATTACATCCCCTCGGAGAGGGGAAAACCCTTGATTGATCGCCAAGAAAAGGGGCCCTGTGGCCTAAAATTAACATTAACTAAATGAGGTAATAAGAATCTCGAATCACGTTAAACTGCCCCACATTAGGGTGTAAACATTAAATCATGGTGGTCACTTATCGACCATTTCATTTTTAGACGAAAGTCCGTGTTGAAAGTGCGACGAAGACGGAGGTAAAACCGCGCGAATGTCTGCCGAGTATACGGCGGGTTTGATAAGAGGGTGGGACTAAATCCCAATCAGAATGGGTCAGATTCGATGAGCTATCGGCCCAAGGAAATGTCGAGTCATGGACATATCAGGGTGGCTCCCGAGGTCCAAACACGACCTGCCGAGGCGTCATTTATATTCTCTTCACACCGGGTCCGGGGAGACGGGGGTCCGGAGCATACTTTATTATGTTTTTTTTTGTTCGGTTATCTAGTTTCATTTAGATACATGGGTGCAATTTTTTTTATTCAACCATATATATTACTATCCACTTATTATGGTTGACACAATTCCTTTGGTTGCATTTTGTTATTCTTTTAATCCTTGATTTATTCGCTCATTTGTTACTTTGGTGGTTTGTTCACTCATCATTTTTGGTTAATATTGTTTGTTGTTTTCTTTTGTTTGTTTCCCATTTTTTTTACTTTGTTCGCTTCCCTTTTTTTTTGCTTAAGAGGGGAGAGAGGTAGTGAATCGGCGCATGAAGGGAGAGAGATGTAAGGATAAGAGGAGATGTGAGATGAGAGGGGAGTGTGGAGGGTGGATCGGCGCAGTTGTAGTGAAGGGTGGACTAGCGCGAGGCAAGAGGAGGTTGGAGAGGGATGTGGGGTGGTGATCTGGCGCGATTGTAGTGAAGGGTGGACTGGCGCGAGGCAAGAGGAGGTTGGAGAGGGATGTGGGGTGGTGATCTGGCACGGTTGTAGTGAAGGGTGGACCGGCGTGAGGCAAGAGGAGGGAGAGGTGGGGGGTGAACCAGCGTGGGTGATACGGCACAAGAAGAGCTCGCGTGCATGCCGCTTCACCCCATGCTTTCTATTTTTTTTTTGAAATGGTGGGGTTTCGGTTGATCGAACCGATGCGGTCGGTCGACCGAATCTCACAGCATCAGGGAAGCCGGCTGAAGGAGTCAGCGCAGCTATGCAGGGCGTCAACGCAGGGGCGATCGGTCGACCGAAGACCCAATTCGGTCGACCGAACCGACGGACAGACCCAAACCTCATTTTTTTGTTCCTTCTGAATTATGCGCTTAGTGGCATGGATTTGGAGGACCCCTTTTATGTAGCTCAAGATGGGCATATAGCTTCAGAGAGATTTTTTTTTAGCTTCATGCATGGGATGATGCTAGGCCTTAATGCACATGAAAGAGGGACACTCAAGATGCGTTTCGGTCCAACAAGTGCGGAGCAGATAGTCTTGGGTACGTCGCAGAGTAGTTTTTACTCACACATAGCGGCGATCTCTAGTCGGACGTAATCCGACCTTCCACACATCGCCATTTCATATACCTGAAAACCTTGGTTTTTAAACCCAGGCGAGGCCCAATTCATGATTATGTCGTATGCAAGCGGGGGGATGCATGGTGAGTTCAGATTTCATTTATGTAGGGGCTTCTTTATTTTGCCCATGGAAAGTCAGCAGAGACCTAGTATTATATGTGGGGTTTGTAGAGATTCTTTGATTCATGCATGGGATGATGTTGTGCTCTGGTGCATGTGAGAAAGGGAAGCTTGATGTTCATTTCAGTTCCAAAGTGCAGAGAGCCTTTGTTTATGGTCCATGAGAGTTCAACAGGAATGCGCATGTAGATGCATGCGAGCAGTTCGATTCCATGTTTGATAACAATTCTACCTGCCTTGTATTTATTCTTCATTCAACAAATTTTGTTGCCATTCTCGTGTTCTATCGCTGCTCTGTTCCGCTTATGCATTTTTGACCAGTTTAGCAATTAGTTCGGGTTTCCAGCGAAAATCGAACAACATCTCCCCCGAACCTGGGGTTTGCGGGGTGTAAAATAGAGACTCGTCCACAGAAAGATCTAAGACGGCCTCCGAAGTCATGGGTGAGTTGAGAATAGCTACCTCAAGGCCCGGATTGAGCATGGAAACCCCGAAGACTAGCCTACGTGGGGCTCCAATGACCCATGGGCAGTGATATCTGGAGTTTAGGACGTGGGTTTATTATGTAGCCCGTCATAGGACAAGCTGCTATTCACTTCTTGAATGGGATTCTCCAGAAGCCATGCTATGAGGAAGCAAGCTTCTGAGAGGCCTAGAGTGATCGGGAAGTCCAGTCATCGGAAGACAATTTGAAATTGCATCAGAGACCAATATGATAACTTGAACAAAGGGATGTGTCCCCCTCCAAGGATGATGGATCCAGAATATGCAAAAGAAAATGAGAAATCAGGAGAAACACACTATTGCCCTGTAGTAAGGGATCACAGGTCATGTGGTGAAGACCAGTAAACCCACAGACCCAGATAGGCATAAAGAATTTGACAGATACATCGGTGGAGTGATGGTTTATGGGATACCTCATTGGAATCCAGACAAGGCTAATGTGCTGGTTCGAGGGGGATAGAAACTATCTGCAGATTGTTATTATGAGCATATACCACTAGCTTTCATATGGAGGAGATGCATTAATCTGTATACATAATATTCTCCGAAGATGAAACTCCCCACAGGCACTTCAACAATCAGAAGCCATACCCGTGTGTGACCGGCCTAAGAGCCAGGGTGCTCTCTGTAGGAGATAGATGGCAGTATGTTGACACCTAAAATATATCAGAAGAGACCAAAGTAAATTCATAGCTTTGAAGACCAGTCGAGGGTGCGGCTCCTGTTCCATCCCTGAAAGTTTCGAGAATCAGAATAGAAGAGACCCACTATTCCTAACACTTTGTTCGGCTAAAGCCATCCCTGGCTAGGCCGCTGTCCAGTACGGCTATCATTCAGGTAGTCGGGCTGATAAAACCATACCAACATTCAGGCAATCATCTGTCTGCTAAGAAAGGATGCTCAGATAATTCTGATTCTCCGAAGGTGGGATGCACAGTGCCTCACACGTGTTTGTGAATGCAAGGTGTTAAACAAGCCCCATGAAGTCTTAATATATATGCCAAGAAGCCCACTTTCGGAAGGAGTCCATTAGGTGGATCCTGTGCCGAATGACAGGAAAATGGGCCAAGCCCAAATGTGAACTGAGACGCGCCGAGGGCTGCCCACGCCGGGAAGATGGATGCTGGCGCGCCGGGAAGCTCAGGCCGAGAGGATGAGGGTCATCCCTCTATAAGAAGGCTACCCTTCGAAGAAAAAGAGAGAGAGGCAACATAGAAAAAAGAGAGAAGGGGAAGAAAAGAGGGTGGAAGAAGATAGAAGAGTTAGCCACTGAAAGAAAGGGGAAGCTCGAGAGCCCTCCATAGAAGCTGAAGAAAAGAGAGGGGCAGAGGCTCGAAGGAAGAAGCCAGGTGGGGTGTGCCGTTCGACGTCCCGAGCAGCTGTAGCTCATCTTCCCCCTTTCTCCTCTGTCTGAATACTGCTCCCCCTTTCTCCTCTGTCTGAATACTGCTCCCCCTTTTCGTTTGTGTCTCTGCTTTCTAGCATCTCTGCTCCCGGAGCACTGAATGCCAATGTAACCCTGTCCTCAGGGATAGAGTCGGTGTATGCTTTAGGTTGTGCTTTTCTTCTGAGTTGAATTTGTGTACGCCGCTTCAGAAGAAATAGTTGATGAAA
Source organism: Amorphophallus konjac (assembly GCA_022559845.1). Taxonomy (NCBI): domain Eukaryota; kingdom Viridiplantae; phylum Streptophyta; class Magnoliopsida; order Alismatales; family Araceae; genus Amorphophallus; species Amorphophallus konjac. The sequence goes on along the minus strand of JAHNEJ010002870.1, from coordinate 15,525 downwards.
GACGGGCCGAGTTCTCCCCCATCATTATTCTCTTGTTCCTGCCTCTGCACTATATGCTATGGATATTGATGGCTGCGCATCTATGCATGCTTTACCGTTTTGGCTTTCTGAGTCTGTTGAATGTTCGTTCATCATATGATTCTTTCAACTTTACACTCACAACGAGAGCCTGAGACAGCCTATCTCATGGCTTCTCGTCTGTGAAATGAGAAAGGACGAATCTGAATCGTGAGGTTTCCGTGCATGGTTCTGCTCCCAGTGAGGCCCCATAAGGAAGGTCATCTCCACCCCGGACCATCCTCTCCACGATCGTCCGAATTGGTCTTCAAATTGTTGAACAAACCCTTTTTCTTTAAAATACTCAAAGCCCCTGCCTTCAAACCCCTCTAAAACCTCACTTCAGGAAGCCTCCCGGTGCGATCACCTCTCGGCGCAAGTCTCACGCCGAGGGCTTGCCGCGCCGGTTGGGTTTCCTATTTCGCACCGAGGCCTAACTCCTTCTTCGCGCCGATACTTTTATACCTTCTGGCCACGTCCATGCATTCATGCCGATGCCGTCAGGCCATGCCAGCCTTGCTCATCATACCCTGTCCTATGGAGATGCACTACCTTTCCCTCTATCCTCATGGGAGCCATATTAAAGGGGTCATTCCCACACATTTTATAACCCATTTAAGTCGTGGAGTTCTGCCTCTGCATGTCCTCCATTGACTGTACAGGGGATATCACAACAGGGGATAAAGCCCCATATGATTTGGATCCCTTGGATCTCGGGCTACGCCCGGCTCTTATTTTGGTTTCTACTCCGACAGTTCGTGAGTGGATGACCTATAATACCCTTTTGGCATACTCCCAAAATAAGGGGAGGTGCTGTCAAAATTCATTCAGAGGGTTATTCGGTCACATAGTGCGATGCTTTCACTGAAATTGTGCATTTAGCCCCCAACTGCGTGGCAAAGGGCTAAGCTATATCATCTCATGACACCTTGGTCGCCACAGGGGATATACGTTACAGTTACACTGTCTCCTCAGACCCTGCTGAATGAATCCACCCCCATCTTCTATCTCACCCAATTATTGCCATGAAATCCCCATTGAATACAGAGGATCCCCTTGAACTCATAAGAACCCCTCATAATATCCGAAGAAAACCAACCAAACGGCCACTGGCGCCACTGCCTCCCGGCGCCACCTCCTCCCGGGGCCAAACTCGCACCGGGTGAAGGGCGCGTCGGGAACCCTACCGCGCCGTATGCCCTGCCGCGCCGTCTGCCTATCTTTCCAGCCACGCCGGTTGCCCATCGCGCCGGGATCCCCCTCGCGCCGACTCCTATCCACGCCGTTTCGTCTTGTTAACAGCTGCCATCCAAACCCGATGTCTTAACAATCCCATTAGACCCAAATCCAGTCCAAACCCAAATGTCCCATTCCTGTCAACCTCCGTGCCAGCCTTCGTCGCCTTATGAGCGAATCATGGTTCTTTACCCAGGTCCATGGGAGATATATTAATGGGGGTTTTACCCCTACATTATACCGAATACGGTGTTTCTTCTGTCACCCCATTGACCCTCGGAGTTCTGCCCCTGCATGTCCTCCAATGGTCCTTTGAGGGGAACATGAAGAAACGCTGTGGCAATGGACACTGTCCTGTCACACTCAAATCCTTTTTGGATCCAGGGCTACGCCCGCCTCTCTTTTTGGCTTCCATCCTGGCATTCCGTGGGTGGATGACCTATTTTCCCCCTTTGGCATAGTCCAGAATAAGGGGACGTGCTACCGGATTTGCGTTATAACATCGTTATCTTGTCCCGCGTAGCACGGTTTTCTATGCATGTTTCACATCCCGTTAGCGGAGTTAGCGTAATAGTCGTATCTCATTTTGCCCCCGAGGCATCCTTTCTTGGCAATTAATCAAGGGTTGTCCTTCTTTGGAAGGACGTAATTAACGTCATAGCCTTTATGGTATGACGGACTTAGAGTCCTGACACGAATATCACAATCGACTGACTGAGTCGAGTCGAGCGCACAATGAATTGTCACTCCGGTGGCTGGCACGCCTAATAAACCCAGTAAAATAAACCCAAACAAAAAACATCCCCAAAAGTCTGACACGCCCGGTGGGACTTTAATCTCCCTTCATCTCTTTGCCAAGAGAGGATACCTTCGGGGGCTTACCACAAGAATGCTGATTGTTTGTCTGTTTGTCTCAGGCAAACGATGACGTCATCCGGACTCACTGGTGTTGGCTTCGGCCCCGTAATCGTAGCCGACCATGCGGAGCACGGGTACCTGGCGGTACCCATGGTCTTCGGATATTTCCCACTAGCTGTAGGCTTCCCCAACTTCTTGGGGTTAGCCTTCGTCGACATGCTGCAGACGGAGTCCCTGGAGGCCGTCGAAGAAAAGGTTGCTTAAAAGGTCGAGGCCCAGGAGGCTCGACACTGTGACAACTCGTCTGCAAGTCCATCCCAAGTCACCAGCTACATGGTGCATCACATTGCTCATGGGGCCCGCCCCGTCCCTGCCAAGAGCTTCGGGAGACGCCGACACCGGAACCCCCGAAGGAAGGCTGATGTTGCTTTGACCGGACGACTCTCCACATCCGGCAAGTCTATGCTGGTCGGTGGCGTCCGTGTCTTTTTGGACGGGCGCAAGGCTCGAGTGAGCCCGGACCGGGTAATCCCTACTGTGCCAGTCCGCAACTCCTACCAGGCTCTCGCTGGAAGAAGGGCCGAAGAAGAAGAAGCCGGCTGTCATGGCCAGAGGATGTTGGCTCCTAAGCCAAGAAGATTCAAGCAGGTTTGGGTCCCCGAAAAGGTCCAGCCTGTCCAGTAAGAAGCTCCAGTGCAGTATCACCCCAGATCCACCAGAGCAGAAGAAAACAACAAGAGGAACCCTATCACAAGGAAGGAAGAGACAATCGTGGATCCGCCATGCCGAGAAAGCTTTAGGGCCTGCGCCCGACAAGCCAATATCCCCATTGTGGGAAGAAGATTACAGCAGACTGCCGAGAGGGCTCGGTTTACTCACATTCCTCCGATGAGAGGTCAACAACTATCCTCGACCCCGCACTCGGGCCGAGGGCAAGATGAAATGACCAATATGGTCAGAAGCTATTTTAGGGGGTTGGGCAACCCCTCTTTGGGCCAACAACGGCTGTTGCAGGCAGCCGCAGCTGAAGAAGACCACTGTCCATTAATGGCAGCGGGAGAAGAAGAAGATAGGAGGATGACGTCATCGGTTGATGACAATGGATATGGAGACGGCTCTGATACTCAAGCCGATGACACTATCCCCCGTCAAGGGGAAAAGAAAAGGATCTCTGTGTTCAAAAGGCTTACCTTCCCGGAGAATGCCAAGAGGAAGGTTCGCAGACAGAGGCGCAGGATGCAGATCTTCACATGCAATATGGCCGGGATAGATGGCCATTATGGAAAACTGCCCGAAGAGCCTCAAGAGTTGGCCTGGCTAGCCGACAGACCGGGGCCGAGCACTCAAAGAGTGGAGGCCGCGAAACAGATGCTGGCAGCGACCCAGGGAAAGCAAGCCATGCCCTACCTCCAACAGCATGACAAGGCCGTTATTCTCACAGCTAATGTGATAACGGCAGATGAAGAGGAAGATGTCTTGCTTGACATCCTACCTGAGGGTGCATCTGGCGAGACGACAGAGGCCATCCCCAACACAGCGGCTATGGATCTAGCCGTACTAATGATGCTCCAAAGGTACTGCCAGGAGAAAGAACAGCTGAAGAAGCAGTTGACGGAAAAGGTAGAGCAGTCCTCCGCCTCCAAGCGGCCTGATGTGCAGGCCGAATCATCAAGGGGAGCCGTCAGCAAGAACGACTTCCCGCCACTCTATACCCCGCCTCTGCAGGCGGAGCCAAATTTGGCGACAACTCAACAACGCCCATCACAATCACTGGCTCCCCCGGTGCTGCCTTAGGTGCACCAGACACCTCCATTGCTGCACCCTCCTCCATAGGCGACCACCCTGGTCACCCCCTATTTGCAGCCGGCGCATTTCTACCCGGAACCGGTCGACCCAACCGCCATGAGCAAGATGATGGTAGAAAGGATGATCGAGATGAAGCTCGCTGAAAGAGCTGAAGGTGACTATGTTATTCGATGCATATAGGGTGCCATATCCACCGCATGATGCTGCTAAGCGGCTCCCTCCCGGGATCAGCAAGCCGCCGAAGTTCGACAAGTTCAACGGGAAGGGATCCCCGAAGGAACATGTTGCCTACTACATGACCGTCATGGGTGACTTAGCCACCGACGAGTCATATTTACTGAAGTTCTTCGGGTCCTCACTCACAGGGCTCACCTTTGAATGGTACTCCAGCCTCCCGGCCGGGTCGATCAGCGACTGGTCGGACATGCAGAGGAAGTTCAGAGAAAGATTCCATGTTACAGAGAGGGAGGTCACAGTGGCCGAACTCTATTCAACAAGACAGAGGGCAGATGAGACCGCTCTCGACTACATCAAGAGGTGGAGGAACCTCGGAATGAGATGCAAGCGGCCCCCGCACCAGGAGGACGCTGTACAGATCTGCAAACAGAACCTCAGGAGAGAGGTGCTGGAGAAGATGATTGGCATGGAAATCCGGTCGTTCGACCGTCTGAACAATATTGTTGCCGAAGTGGAGGCTTTCCTAGCAAAACCAGCCCCCACACCAAATACTCCTACTGCACCAAAGGGCAAGGCAACAGAACGGCGCCAGGCACCGAAAGAAGCAAATGCCCTTGATATCAAGGCATTTGAACAGCAAAAAGAAAAAGGCAAGAAGATAGCTGCTCCTCAGCCGGCCAAGACCGGAGACGGCGAAGAAGGCCCATCCCTCCGGGATAAAATGAAGAAGCCCTACTCTTTCCCAAAGGAGAAGACCAAGATCTTATTCGACTGGGTTACCCAGTATGATAAGGTCACCCTGCCTGAGCCAAGGAGGCCGGAGGACCTGAAGAGAAGAGACAGCCCAAGGTTTTGCCCTTACCACCAGATGCTGGGGCATCCAATTGAAGACTGTTATGTTTTCAAGGATATTATCGAAAGCATGGTAAAAAGGGAAGAAATAGAATTGGGGGAGTACAAGGTCGACCCTCCACAACCACATGCGGCGCCCGTAAGAAGAGCTGCCGTCAATATGGTCTCTTTGTATCAAGCCTTGCCTGAGGAGACCGCAGAAGCCAGTACTCAGCATACATATGAAGCCTGCTTTCTGGCCCCAATAAAAGAATAGGAGGGATGGCAGCAAGTCCCCGCAAGAACCAAGAAAAAGGCCCTACCTCGCCCGACACCGGGAGTACATGTTCGTGGCGTCACACCACGACCCCCTCCACCGGTAACAACACCTGTGTAGACCAATCCACCAGCAGTTATCTGGATACTTACCCGCAATCGGAGCAGGCAGACTCCATTGCCGGTGGTCAAGAAGATCATCCCAGAAGCTCAGCGGCTGTAGGACTATATAAATGGGCTAGATGAGTATGTGCAGCCCGAGCTAGAACCTTTGCTGGTACGAGATCATCTCCCATGGCGGGAGCTAGAACAACTTTCACTGAAGCAGGAAGGGGAAGCTGACAAGGCATCAGACAAAGATGGCAGCCTGTTCTGGGGGCAGGCGCCAGTCAAAGAAAAGAAAAGGAGACAAAGAAGGAAGAAAGGGGCCGGCAAGGCTACAATGGGAGTGACCCTTTCTTGCAATACCCTCTCTGCCCTGTTCAATTTGCCCGGTGAGGAGGATGAAGAAGAGATTTGCTTCACGCCCGCCACTAAGGAAAGCCAGACCGAAGCCGCAACGGCCGCACATGTAACCCAGTCGGGCCGAAGATGGGGGCGTCAGCTGCCTGCCAATCATAATATTATCTTCAGAGGGGAGCAACCCTACAAGATACCCCCTCCGGAGGTCAGAGGAATTCAAATCCCCCCTCCGTCAGGCTTATACAACCAAAGCGGGGGCAGCACTCCCGCTCCTTCATTTCTGGAGTTCATAAAAATGTCAAAAGGAAAGCAGCCATGCTGGGAGGTTGAACCGGCGACTGGGGGCAATCACCCACAGCTCCAGCAATCTCCCGAATTGTCAGAAGGGGTAGAAACTCGCCCGGCAGTAGCCAGTAAGGAGCAGCCAGGAGGTAATCTCGAACAAAAGGGCGCAGCCTCTGAGTCTGATGAAGCAGGTCCATCAGGGGCCACAGTCCAAGAATCTTCCAAGCCCAAGTGGGCGGATGAAATGAAGCTGTCCAATGTCCGAGCTGGAAGTCGGGTGGTCAAGCTCTTGAAGAAGCTCCCAGTGCGGTTCAATGTCTGGGAAATCCTCTCTCTCAGTGACGAGACCCGACAGGCGATCATTACTGCTCTCCAGACGCCTGCCCAATATGAAGCCTGCCTAGCTGAGGCACTGCCGGAGGCCAGCATGACCTTCACCCAGGAGGACATGTTGCTCCCCACCACCAGTCACAATAGACCTATGTATATGAGGGGACACCTGAATGGCCGAGAGCTGAACAGAATCCTGGTGGACCCGGGGGCAGCTGTCAACATTCTACCCTACAGGATTTATGAGAGGTACCATTTTAGCACGCACCTACAAAAGGTCGGGGATATGCGTATTGCCGGCTTCAATCAGAAGTGCGAATTGTCGCTAGGGGTAGCAGAGTTCACGCTTACCCTAGGGGACTTCGTCACAAATGTGCAGTTTCATGTCATTGATTCCCGCACCTCGTATAAGGCGCTGCTTGGTCACCCTTGGCTACATGAGAATATTGTGGTACCTTCCACACTTCACCAATGCATCAAATACAGCACGGATGGGAGAGAGGAGAGGGTATTTGCTGATCTCCACCCATTCGAAGTATTCGAATGCCACTTGGCAGACGCCCCTTTATATGCAGAATGGTCACAGAAGGCCCCTGCAGTCAAGACCCCTTCCAGCACAATAAAAGACACTTCCAAAGCAGAATGGTTCCCTCCGCAGCCGCGTGGATATGTCGAGCCCAAGGTGGTTTCACACATCACTGTCACCGGGGATGTAGGCCGGATAGCACCTCCTGCCATCTACCCTGAAACTAATGAAGTCAGGGTTGATCAACAGCACGACCACATCGGAGTCTCCGAAGGTCTTACCAAGCCAATTCTCAGCCTCGACAATGCTACTGTCGATCCTTTCAAAGCATGGGAGGTGCCACAGATAGATGGTCCCAGCAGCCTGTTCTACACAGCTGAAGAGCACCCTACACAAGAAGACACTAATTGTCATCTTCCTGAAGACATAGAGAACCCCTCAATGCCTGTACAGGGGCTGACATTCATGACAAATCAAATGGCCAAGATGTTCCAGAAGCAACACATCCCTTCCGGCCAGCCTCGCAAGAGGAAAGAAGCATTCCAGAAGCTATGGCACCCTCCGAGCCTGGATAAAGAAATGAGGCGTGTCACTCAGCATCCGGGGTTGGGCTTCACCCTCGAAGAATACTATTACATCGGGTGCTATGAGGTAGATACCATCTCTACTTTTTACCCGATGGAAGATAACCTGCTGGGGGAAGCTATTGATGAACACCCGACGGAAGTTGAGTGCATTCAGCCAGCCCAGTCAAAAAACTCAGAATCCGAGGCTGTGTTCCCCTGCCGCTGCTGGGAACAGGTCTACCCAGAAGATACAGCACTTCAGGCCAAATTTGACACAGCTAGCAGCAGTGAATCTGAAGAGGTGGAAGAAGTAGAGTGGCCTCCCGCCGGTGACCCTCCTTTACTCATGATGCCGGCACTCCTCAGACCAGTTAGGGAAAATTCCCCCAAGCCTGATCGAGAGACAGATGCTGGTAGAAGAGAAATGGTTGCCTTCACTGAGGGCATTGTAACTCAGGGGACCGAGGTCTCTTCACCCTTTGCCAAAGAGCTGCAAGGCCACTCTGACCCAATGACAAATAATCGCCAGCCCATGGTGACTGCAATCCCCTCAGCAGGGAGTGAGGTAATCAGCTCGCCCCTTGAAGCCGCTGGTAAGGTAAACTTGTTGGTAGAACAGTGCATGCACCCATTGTCAGCCGAACAAGATATTTTTGGCAGAACTCAAATAAGTCAAGATGAAGGGATCGAGGTCCTCGACCTCGAAGGTGATATACCAGACTTTGTCGACCTCCAGCCTGCACCCCCTGAGATAGAAGATGGAGGTCAGGCAATAGTCGATGAACTGATAGAAGTCAACCTGGGAGACGAAGATGACCCCAGACCAACCTTTCTCAGTGCCCAACTGTCTACCGAAGAACAGAGGATGTACATCCAACTGCTACAAGAATACCGGGATTGTTTTGCCTGGACCTACAGAGAAATGCCGGGACTAAGCCCCTCGGTCTCACAGCATGAGCTGACCATAAACCCTGGGGTAGAGCCGGTGAAACAGCCCCCTAGGCGTATGAGGCCAGAGCTCATCACTCAGATATGCAAAGAGGTCAACAAGCTCATTGATGTGGGTTTCGTTGAGGAAAATCAATATACCACGTGGCTGGCTAACATCGTGCCTGTGAAGAAGAAGAATGGACAGATCCGGATATGTGTTGACTTCCGGGATCTGAATAAAGCCTACCCTAAAGATGACTTTCCAGTGCCGATAACGGAGGTCATGATAGATGCAACCACTGGTCATAAGGCCTTATCGTTCATGGATGGGTCGTCTGGCTACAACCAGATATGGATCGCGGAACGTGACCGGGTCCACACTGCCTTCCGAACACCCAAAGGCATTTATCACTATAAAAGAATGCCGTTCGGATTAAAGAATGCCGGCGCAACTTATCATCGGGCGATGACTAGAATATTTGATGAGCTGCTTTACCATAAGGTCGAGTGCTACATAGATGACCTGGTAGTCAAGACCAAAAAGAAAGAAGACCATCTGCAAGACCTCCGAGTCATTTTCCAGAGGCTGAGGCAGTATGAATTAAAAATGAACCCTATGAAGTGCGCGTTCAGAGTCTCGAGCGGAAAGTTATTGGGTTTCATTGTCAGGTATCGGGGAATTGAAATAGACCCCGCCAAGATCAAGGCGATTTAGGAGTTACCCTCGCCAAGGAATCTCTCTGAGCTAAGATCTCTTCAGGGCCGCCTGGCATACGTCCGGCGGTTTATATCCAACTTGTTAGGGCGGTGCCACCCATTTCACAAGCTGATGATGAAAGACGTTCCCTTCTATTGGGACGAGGAATGCCAACTAGCCGTCGATAGACTGAAAGATTACCTGAAAACCCCTCCAGTGCTGGGTGTGCCAGTGAAAGGACAACCACTGATCCTCTACATAGCAGCCACACATAATTCTCTGGGGGCAATGCTGGCCCAGAATAATGAAGAAGGAAAAGAACAAGCCCTCTACTATCTCAGCTGAAGAATGGTCAGAACTGAGGAAAGGTACACCTACATCGAGAAGATCTGCTTGGCATTGGTCTTCGCGGTCAAGAAGTTGCGGCACTACATGCTGTCGCACGAAGTTAAGCTGATTTCTAGGGAAGATCCGCTTAGATACATCATGTCTCAGCCAGCCCTCAAAGGACGCCTGGGCAAATGGGCGGTGATTCTTATGGAGTATGACATCTCCTATGTGTTGATTTTATTTTGCTTCTCTATCTTCTTTTTCTTGGGGTCTTAATGATGATATGTAGCAAGATGACAAGCAAATAATCAAAGATCTGCACTCAACCTATGAACATGTGATCATGAACCTAGGCAACCAAAGCAAGCTGTAGCATGGGCATGCTATCTCAATCAAACTAAGCTAAAGAATAAAGGAAAAACACACGCCGGGGCGTGGAGCAAGGAGTAAATAGAAACACACCGCGAGGGGTGGAACAAGCAAGGAAATAAAAGATGTGAGATGCGAAAGAGAAAGCTAATGCCCAATACTTAAGAAAGATGTGATCGCCACCAAAGTAAAAACAAGCCAAAGACCTGAAAATACCTTGGAAATAGGTGGATGAAGCACCCGCCCACGGGAGAGGAAAGATCAAAGAAACCTGCAGGTCTGCTGAAAGTAACGGCCAGAACCCTGTGCGTCACTTGGAAGTGACGGTCGCTCGATAGACCGCTAGAAGAATATGACGCGCCTGCACAAGACCGTCAAATAACCTGCAGTAACAAAACGTGAATCCTTTTAACTCCAACTCTTCCAGCCGGCTAGAAGACTTGGGCCTCGTACTGGTGGACCTGTAAACCTGCCAAAGACGTGGAAAGCAAGAGAAAACAACCCAAATTAGCCCTTTAGACAATATATCATCAATTCTTCAATAAACACAATATCATCAAAAGGAAAGGGAAATACCGAGAAGTTTTGGTTTTTTAACCCCTCTGGGCTTTTAAAAGATTGGGAGGATGTTTAGATGATGAAAACCAGTGAAAAACGTGGAGAAAGGAGAGAAATAATGCTTATGATGAAAGGGAGATGGAAAAGGAATTCAATATGTAAATATGAACTTTGGAACCAAGAGGAACAAATACTCCCTTCACCAGGCAACAAACGAACGTGAGAAGCACTTCTCCTTGATCAAACGTGACTCTAAAATGCGGCAGCACTTCGACGCAAACTCCAGAATTTCCTCTCCTAGAGCATGAAGTCAAGGGTTCTATTTATAGACCCTCAAACCCTCAGGTCGAGCAGAGGAAAATCCAGCAAGATAAAGGGATAACTCTTAACAAATCCTTGAAGATAATATCACCAAGAGTCCATAGAATCAAACAGAAGGTCCTGAGGATCAGATTTGGAAGAGATATCATCAATCCAAGTTCTTATCTCAACCACGGAGTAGCAGAGAAAAGGCCTGAACTGCCACGACTCTCTGAAGGAAGTAACGGCTGCACGACAGACTGCCATAGTGAAATAACGCATCAAGGAACATCCGTTACTTTCAACCTTATCCCAAAGAGATAAGATCAACAGGAAGAAGATCAAAACAATAGGACTCTGTAAAGAAAGCAACGGCCAAGGCATGGGGCGTCAGAATGAAACAACAGCTGCACGATAGACCGTTATATTCAACATATAGGCCAAAGGATAAGCTTTGGAACAAGACCTTAAGCTTCAGGACTCTTCAAGGAGTAACGGCCCAGGACCCATCCGTTATAAGGAAGAAACGCGCCTGGGACAGACCGTTATTAACAATGAAGTTCAAAATAAGGAATGAATGTTTTGCTAAGCTTTAGTCAAAATGAAATGCCACAAAGAGCCACATCCGATCAAGGAACCAAGACCCAAGAAATGATCTTCAACTAAACAAAGAGACTCGATGAAGAGTGAACAACTCGGAGCATCATATATAATGAATAAAGAGATGACCCAACTTATTGGTCATAAAATGGGTGTCAACAGATGTCCCTCCTTAACGTCCTCTTTGCAGGGGAGCGAGCGGAGGTGAAGTGGAAATGAAATGGAACATGAAGATGAAGCGGAAGTGAAGTGGAGTGGATCAAAAAGAGGGCGTTAAGGTAAAACGACACCCGTTCTTTACCAACAAGCGATAGGAATTTTCTGGAAAACTTCGAACTGATCACAAGGAAATAGCCAACCAAAGGACGCATGTCTGGAGGAACTAACAACTAAGGAAAGGAAACACGGCTAGCCGCCGGAGGCAACGGAAAGGAAAGAGAACTGACTAAACTCCAGACAGGAATCTTCAGCCAACCAAATCGAGCGATGAGATCAAAGGAAACCTTCTAATTCAGAGTGGAATAATTCTCCTCATTCGAGATCAAGAACACAGCTATTCACCATCATCGATCTACCTTGAACAGATGAAGCACATGAATGCTTAAAAGATGCGTATGATGCATGCTGGGCTAAAGAAAAAGAAATCTTTAAAACAAATGCAAAGAAAGATGAAATATCAAGATACTCGAGAATAATATTGCTAAGCTGGAGAAACCAGGGTCAGGACACCATCTGCAACCACGGCGTGCAAGACAGAACCATCGTCCCCAAATTTTTTCCAACCTAACGGCCTATCTAACGATTAAGCATGTGAACTTAGATCATCATCATTTTTGTTTAAGGGGAACATCAGATCCCAGAACACATGAATGACCAACCGGTTCTCGAGATAGTATATCATAAATAACATATAGTAATGCATTAAAGGATAAGGGAAAGAGATATAATACCTGACTTACCTGCTTGACGAACGGCAGAGCGTGACTTTGTTCATAAATTCCTTCATGGAAAGAGGTTAGCCAATAACAAATATGAACACGAATTAAGGTATAACCATTTGTACATGCGAGAGGCATCAATAATGAACAACATGGAAGAAAATGGAACCATTTTAACATCAATTAGACCATTTAATTCATCAAGAAACTTGCAAGTTTGTAACGGTCTAGTGTAAGAGCGTCACACAAAATAACGGACCAGCCCTGGGCCGTCATAAACCAGGCGGTTCACATTCTTCAATAAAACAGGGCCAACACATGTAACGGTCGAAGACAGACGCGTCAGAAGGATGTGACGGTCGGTCGATAGACCGTCACATTTCCTGAGCGTTCAAAAAATAAAACCCGAACGGTCACGGCCCATTCATTCAACATTCAACACCCCAAAACCCTCAACCGAGAAACCTCCGACGATCACCAACCCCACTGCTCCAATGGCCGGCGATGAGCCATCCCAGTCGCCTCCACAGAAGAGGGAGAGAGGAAAGAGGAAGGTAATACGGCGGTTCCACTGCCGGCTCGAACGGGAAACAATCCCGCCGGTGGAAGAAGAACAAACGGCGAGAAGAGATCCAAGGGAGGAAGAGGAAGCTCCCATGGCTGCAAAGGACCAAGAAGAAGCCCCCTTGGGTGAAGAGGAACCCAAGGAACCAGCCAAGAAGAGGAGAAGGGGCATGGACCATGAGGTAGGTCCCCTCGCCCTAATTTCAATTTTTGATTTTTTTGAATTTTATTTGTAAATGCATGCGGGGTTGAAGGGTAGAAATGGGTCCACGAACCCATTAGGAATTATTGTAGGCCATTTGGCCAAGGTGAGAGATCACGGGGATGCAAAGAAAAAAAAACCAAAGGCAGACGATGTGACGGTCCTGCCAGCGACCGTCACACGCCTGACGCGCCACCCTGAGTGCGTCAGAGCCAAGTAATGCCCCACCCCAGGGCCGTTACATCTACTAGAGATCCAAACTATTTTTAGGGTTTTCTAATTTCTGAATTTTTGTTTTCTTTTCATTTTATAAATGTTTATGCAATGATTTTATGATGCAATCAACTAACCAATGATCTATATGAATGCAGGGAAAGAGAAGAACGCGGATCTCCTGGCTGCAGATCCGGGTAGTGTACCAGGCATTGCCCGATTACCAGAGGGAGAGACTGGCCGGGATGGGATTCGCCGAGGTGCTCAGCATCGAGGTGATCCGGATGGACACGCCCTTGCTGTACGCGTTGCACGAGAGGTGGGACCCAATCAGCAGAGCCTTCATCTTCCCGTGGGGCCACATGATCCCCACACTAGAAGACATAGTGAGGATTATGGGATTGAGAGTCCACGGAGCCGCAGTGACAGGATGGACGTACGGCGACTACCGGGAGATGGCACAGCAGCTGCTCGGACTGGATCTGATCAGGCCGGGACAGTCCTCATCTCAACTCTCGAGATCTGTACTGCTGGAGAGCTTGGGGTTGAGAGGAGCAGCGATCGCCGTAGGAGAGCTACCCGAGGAGCATCTGGGCAGAGTGATAGACCAGGTGCGCCCTTACGTGGCGGCGGAGGCAGGACCTGAGGGGGATAAAGTGCTGCGACGCTTCCTGATGCTGCTATTCGGGAAGCTCCTCTTCGCGACTCGAGCAGACATCATCAGCTGCAGACTGCTTCCGATGATAGAAAACTTGCACAGAGTCGGGAGATATGCATGGGGAGCAGTAGTGCTCGCGTTCCTGTTCGAGTCCCTCAGCATGACGGATCGACAGACAATGTTGGGCGGCTTCTCGCCTCTTCTGCAGGTGAGTGCAATTTAAATGATTTCTATATTATGCAAAAAATGTTTATGCCATGATTATGCAATTTGACTAACTTGATTTCTAAAATGCAGATCTGGAGCTACATGTATCTTCCGGGCATCGGGAGAGGCACACTACTCCACCCCGGCCGCATCCCGATCGCGAGGCGATGGACGGTAGCGAGGGACACAGGGTCAATCATTAGATTGACCCGGACGATCCAGGACGACCTGGTCTCCTACCCACACACGTCGGTAAGTCCAGAACTCGAAATGATTTCTACATGCTTTTAAATGCTTCTACATGATGAACTTATATGCTGATGAATGGACTTAATGTTTCTAGGTGAGATGGACCCCGTACCGCAGCGAGGGTTACACGGGACAGCCGTGGGTAGAGGCGGCCTTGTCTGTGAGCGACGTCACGCAATTCGGGGTGCGAAGAGGACGCGGAGCGCGCGGGCTCCTTCTTTTTGTTTGCTGCAACACAGAAATAAGAGAAAAGAGAAGGGGCCACCACGGGAGATTGCTCCGGCGGGGCGAGCGTGACAAATGTGATATAGCAAGATATGGGGTTAAACGGCCATAGCGGGAAGTGACTCGTCGCGACCTCGGGGGACGGGAATGGTGCAGAAATTAAATAACAGGAATTGAAACGGCCATTGGGGAAGTGACTCACCGCGGCCTCGAGAATATGAGCAGATAAGAAGATAGCAGAATATAAAGAGAATATAAAGAGCGGGAATTTAAACGGCCATTGGGGAAGTGACTCGCCGCGGCCTCGAGAATATGAATAGATAAGAATATGACAGGATATAAAGAGAATTTAAACGGCCATTGGGGAAGTGACTCGCCGTGGCCTCGAGAACATGAATAGATAAGAATATAACATATAAGAACGGGAATTTAAACGGCCATTGGGGAAGTGACTCGCCGCGGCCTCGAGCATATGAGCAGAATATAACAGAATATAAAGAGAATATAAGAACGGAAATTTAAACGGCCATTGGGGAAGTGACTCGCCGCGGCCTCGAGAACAAGATGTGATCGCCAGGGGCCGAAAGACCCCAAAATGAAGAAAGTGATCGCGCCTACCTCAAGAGCGGGAGATGGCGGGTTGCTTCTTCCTCCCCCTTCGGCCGGCCGACGGAGAGGGCTTTCCTTGGGTACCCTTGCAAAACAACGACAAACAAGTAACGAGTGGATTAGAAAGATGAAGGTGTAGTATTCAAATCCTTGCGATAAAAAATAACGAAATGATGGTAAGACACACACCTGGTTGGTGTTGTCTTTTAAACCCCTCTCGGACTCGAGTAGGAGGAAAATGAGATGATGGATGCAAGAAGTATATAAGAAGAGGCGCCCTTATGAAGGGGGATAGATGATGCGAGATGATGAATGCAAAAGAACTAGGAAGAAAAGGAAAGGATTGGCTTATTGGATGTGCCGATGGTGAAATCCGGCGGAGCTCCGGCAGCGTAGGGATGGCGTGGAAGCACGGTGGATGAAGACGACCTTCCTCTCGCGAGCGTGGACACCCGAGAAGCCGGCA